>UXGC01000085.1:0-223459 GCA_900480045.1 Eurytoma adleriae
GCAACAACACATTGTAGCCTAATGAGGCGTAAAACATTCCGAGATATCAGAATGCCTGGCAGGCTTCTCGCTCTCTCCCTCGACCCTTCGCCGCCAGTCTGTCTGGGCGGGATGCGCGCGAAATTAGCCTTGCGCTTTTCAGCCCCGCGGACCCGGGTCGAGTCGAGCGGATTATTTTCAGACGCTGGATGTAAGCAGCGTCGAGGATACGGCGATCATTTTCATCGCGTAGCCGTGATACTGGAACGGACACTCTTCGATGATTGGTCAATTAAGTAATTAAAGGCGCGAGTGAGCATTACTGGAGATGCTTAACATTTCATACACTGTAATTGGCTATAGGTGTTTGTACTTGATAAAAAGTTTTGCTTAATGGGAGATAAGTTTAATCGGCATAAAACAGTTAGACTAGAAAATAACTCTATTAGACCTAGATTCATGGTCTTTTCAAGAGGGGAAGCAGGGATTTATTTTTAAGCTATCGATTAGTTTCAAACGGGAGTAATGGCTATAGTTGTAAAAAATATTTACGTTTAATAGATTTTTAAAATAAATCGCAGGTATCGTAAGTTTCCTCTTTCTATTTTAGACGTAAATTTAGATCGATATCTTAAGAACGTTTCCCGATTTGTCCAATTTTACCGAATTTTTTTTAAATTTAAAAATATAGTTTCTTTCAAAATTCCCGATTTTGCAAGTTGTCTAACGTCAAAGTTTGACATGCGCTTTAACATAGGATTCTTATGGAAAGCGACTTTCCAAAGTGATATTTTTCGATACTGTGCAGCGGATTTGCCATGTCTTTTTTTTTACAATTGAAATATATTATTTTTGAAGAAAAAAGAAAGAAATTTCATCACAAGTGTGACTATTAATTTTAAAGAGCACCACAGTAACCGAAAATTGTCCTTAATTTATTGCTAAATCACTTAAAAGATTACTGCGCAAATAAAATAATAATCTCGCGCAAAATTCGCAGTAAAAAAACGCAACAGCTTCGTCTCAAAGGACCTTCGAGACTAAAGAAATAACCCAATAAGGGCCGTCAGCGCGTCATCGGCGGCGTAAAAAGGAGGCCGCGCAGTCGCTCGCCTCCCCTCGCGGCAGGACTTTGTTGATCCGACGAGCGTAAGCGATAACTTGGGCAAACACGCGGGAGCGAGCGAGTCACGTCGGCGCGACTCCCGCGGGGTGTGCGAGCGGCCGAGTGTCCTCGGATCTCGCGTCCCTCACCACCCCGCACCCCCGCGTCGTCGACGTCAGTGATTTGCGGCGATAAACCTCGCATCGACAGGCGCGCGTCGCACGTGTATCGCGTGCCGAAAAAGCTGCGCCCGTTTCCTCGCTGCCCTCCGCCTCTCCCGCGCGCGCGACGCGATATATTTGTAATCGCGTTACCGGCACGTGCCCCTTCCGTTACAACTGCCTCTCGTGACAAATTGCCCGGCGCCTTTGCCCTTTTCTTCGTCTTCGCCTCCTTTTTTTTCCTCGCTTTTGCTTTATCGGGGCGCGATCGATTTCATTTTTTCCTTCCGTTCCTCGGAGCGAGGTGTGCGCGGCTCGAGGGTTAACAGTCAATTTGAGCTTTTGTCGGGAAGCGCCGCGTAGGTGGAGGATTGAATGTCGCGTCGACGTGAATGGGAAGCGGGGTGAGCGCAGTAGGTCGAAGAGAGCAACCGATGATCGAGTGTTGAGCGCGTAGTTTGAATGTCAACGATAGTTGAACAACTTGAGGTGCGTTGATGTACACACCTCCCTCTGACTTTACGAAATCCGTTTAAACTTATTTAGAAAATATCCTCCCGTTGCAACGGCAGAAATATATATGTATCTAAAAAAATAGATTTATTATAAAAATGTGAATGACGATAAAGATTTAGATTATCTCTTATCTTTATTTGTACGTACGATTGTACCATTTACTTCTGTGCAAAAGTAACGTTTAACGCGTTTAGTGTAATTGCTTGATACTGCAGTAACTTGTGCCGCGATGAAAATCTCGATCGCCGATCTCTAGTACGATGCTCCGCTCGAGTCGTAATCCCGCAGTACAATTCCCGGCAACGCATAATAGTATATTATTACCGCCTAACTGACTCAGTGGGCAGTTTATTCTGCGCTCGTTTCAAAATTTATCGTCGTCCCTCTGTTGTATTTGCACGGCAAGAACTGGACGTTCCTCTTAATTACGCATGTAAAAATATTTTATCTGTATGCATTTATCATTTATAAATATCGAAGACATTTGACAATTTTATATGCACAAGCTCGTCCCTTAACAAATTTAAAAAAAATTTGATATTTTAAAAGTTTAAAATTTTACATGCAAATAATTTTCTGCAATTAAGCTCCCGCTTCTCAGCGGATACTACTCTCGCAACATCGCAAAAGCTAACAGCTAGTTAATTGTTAATAATGAGGTATATATAGCTGCTCCAATAATTAGTGCCATTTAATATCCGTCAGAACGCAAAACATTTTTTACCGCCTATTGCGCGGCGCTCGATAAAAATTGCATGTTGACTTCGAGCGACGAGTAGCGCACTTTGCGAAACGCTCTACATGCAGGCGGGACGATCGTAAGAAGGCGCGCCACGCATGGGTCGCGCCGCTTGTCACTGCGATGCTATCGATCTGCTTAGTCCGCGCCGCCGGAGTCCCCCGCGCTTACCGTCGTCCTTCCGCCGGAACCAGCATTGTCTGCACCTCCTTCAACCCTTCGGCCGCGATCCCCGGAATATTTCTCGGTGGCGATTAGCATTCATTGAAAGTTTAAGCTGGCGACGTACCGCCCGGGAAATTTTCAGGAGCCATCGATAATTTCTGAGGTGGTTAAATTTGAATTTTCCAATTAGGCGCGACGCGCGGAAAAAAGGTTCGAATGGGAAATACGTTCGGGGCAGTTTGACGATCGTGGAATAGAGCAGGAAAGTAGCCTACACGCTATTCATAATTTCTAATGCTCTGCACCATTCTTCTTACCGCAATGACACGTACTTCCACCATTGCGGTCTATTTTCTTTTTCTTACGCCGTACTAGCTAAGACATTTTCGCACGTGCCATTATTTTATTGCGGTTGCGCGGCGGTTACTATCTTAAAATATTCTGCAGAAATTTTTTGCATACGTATCGATTATTGTTATTCTTATTCGTTCAAAAGGAGATTTTCAGTGGAGTTACATGACTTCATTAAATATACAGTTTTATGCCTCAGGTGTCAGACACCGTGGTTTTCGTTTGCCAAGTAATAGAAAATGATTAAATCGACGATTATTTATGCACGAATTTAATCATAAAATCGATGCAGCTCTTATTGGGGAGTAACGCACGTAATGTTGAAACGCTCTTCTCCTCGGATAATGATAATATAATGAGATTCATTAATAAAAACAGTAGTCTACATTAAATCCAATGTTTTGGTTTTTGGAGTTTATCTCGGAAGACATTTACTCTTCAATATAATTGTACAACGGGAAAATGAAAAATAACGAAGCAAAATTCCGTCCAAATTCAGCTGTGAATATGCAAAACGTAAATTTCAGGTGGCGCCGTTTTGCGCGTGCAGGTTGTACAGCAAGGCTCTCTCTCGAGTCGTTTTCTTCTTCTTCTTGCATGAGCTCTCTATAAATCAGCGAGTAATTCGTTATGCGCGGCACGCAGATGGTTTTGTTATATGAAAATATGTGCCGCGCGGGGACGGTAAGATGGTAAAGCACCATCCCTCGGCCTCGCGTTCTCGCTCTTACCCTTAGCCTCCAGCGACATGCTGTTGCTCTCTCTCTCTCTCTCTCCCTCTCTCTCTCTCTCTCTCTCACTCACTCTCTGGTCCTCAAGTAATTAAAGAGAGAGAGGGAGAGAGAGAGGAAGCGTGACGTATTGCAATGTGCGCACAAGCCCATTTTCGCGCGCATCGAACGCGCGCTTTGACGTGAAATCGCAGCGAAACTTTTCTAGTTAGTGAAAAAGCGGAGCGAGACTGCAGCGCACCACTACGTGGCTGCCGATCATTTTCCGCTTTGACGATAATGATTTTCGCTTGCCCAAGCTTTTTTGGTTCGCTTCTAGTTCAGCGAGCTTTTGTCACGTGGGCAAACAATTTATCACGCATTTTGACGAAAGTAAAACAAAAATATCGCGCATTTCACGATTCGAATAAACAAAATAAATAAAATTAACTCGCTAATGTTTTTTTTGCGACAAAGTTATGTTACTAAAAATACCGCACGAAATGAAAGTATTCGTGAGAACCTTTTTCTACCGTATCGTTCTCTAAAACAAATATCAAGTATTTATCGCGTCGATCGTCTTGCCTACACGCTGAATGAATTTCGTGATGGACCACTTAAATATGTGATCGCTACGTAAGAAGCTCCTCCGAGACAAGCTGCGTTCTTTTTCTCTTCCGAGAGTGAACTGGTCAGCGCTAAATATTTGATGGGGCTTCGATTGGTATAAGAGACTCGACGCCCAACCCATCGCGTCCAAATGGACGAGGCGAAAAAAGGGCCAGGGGAGGGGAGTCAGCGGCTCGCAGAGTAAGAGAAATCGTCAAGGTACTCCCGAGGAGAGGCGAACGAACGGAAAAAGCCGGGTGAGCGAGGATGGATAGTTAGAGGGAGGGAGGATATTCTCCGTGCCGAACGACCAGTTGATGGCCAATTGGGCGGTCTCTCCCAATGTTGGCTCTTGCCTCTCCCTTTTTTCCCGTCCGTCGTTCGGAGTGTACAGGGACTTTAAAAATCACCGTTTCGCAAGATATGGCCAGGGTTAAGGGACGACCGTCCGGTAAATAAAGCCAATCGCCGCGTCGTTAGTACCGAGTCACCCTTTTTTCGATCCGTCGTTATCTAACTTTATAAGATTATCGCATTTTTTTTTCTTTAGCATGGTTGTTCTCTTTTTCCACAAAAGCGGTAGATTCACGGGAACACACGGGGTAGAGTAATTGAGAAACGATTTTTTTCTAGCGGTAAAACCACAAGGTTCATTTTTCAATTGCTGACCGCACGCGGAGGTTGATTCTTTTCTTGAAATAATTAAAATCATTCGACGTAAATTTTTACTGAAGCGCAGGAAAGTTGTTGCGGTTTTCACGCAGAACCGTCTTCGAAGCATTGAAATTTGAATGAGGCCTTCGGAGTCATACTAATGAAATATTTAAATGGAAGAGTTAAAAAAATAAAAAAGCGTAAACAAAAACCACCGACGAATAAAAAATTCAACTAAACGAAGGGTAATAAATCACGATGCATGCAATTCTCCAGCTGGATTTTTACGCGCACTGCGCGCGAGCGAAACAAAAGCGCCAGGATCGCTAGTAGAACGTTAGGTGCGAAGGTGTAGAGCGCGCGAGCCGTTTTTCGAGTTGCGCAAAACTATAAAGCCGGGAGAAAGTTAATGTAGAGTCACGCGTGTGTACGGCTCGCAATCCACGCTCGCGCGGCCGCGCCAAGTGGGGGGTGCATTAGCTGACTCGCCATTATCCACGCTTGGTAGACTCTTAAATTATCCGACGCTCGCGGCGGCGCGCCGGCCGCCACCCTCCGTCGCGGGGGCGAGAAAAAGACGTACGAGCGCTGGCACCTTCTATACCTTAGTTAGTGTGTCTCGTTGACTTTCTTTTCCCCCGGGTGGATTTTTTTGTGGTACTCGCGGTGTTAAAGGGATGGGCGACGGTGGGAAGTAAAAAATTTTCGTTCGTGCATGCAAATAGGTACGTGATTGAGAGCAAGTTTAAGTAACATTTATTATTGTTTATAGTATTGATGTGCGTAGATCTATGCATTGTAGACTATATTATAGAATTAGACTAATTAAATTGACGAGACTATAATAAGACGGATTCATTTGAATAAAATAAAAATCATGAAAAGTTTTGAGAAAGCAGAAATCGTCTTACGTTGTTCCAAAATAAAATAAAGTTAACAAAAATTTTCTTCTAAAACTTCATTTGTTTCGGCCATAACTTAACAGTTTTCTACTTTGCTACTTATTGCAGTGACAATCGAAACTTCACATTTTAAGCGTTTTTTGTCCTTACATATTATGAGCTGTAAAAACAGAAATACAAGTGTAGTTAAAGTAACGAAGACAACGTTTTAAAAAACATTGTTATGCAAAAATAAAAAGTTAACTAGTTTTTTAATTGAGCTGACAATTAGTTTACGTGTTTTAAAGATTTTTCAAAGTTCATAAAAATTTTTCATACAATTCGCGAATTTACACTAACAGATCGATTAATAAACTAGTTTCATAAAAAATTAAATACTGTAAAGACCCTGGTCATGTAGACAGGCACCATGCATGAAGGTCAAGAAACTCAAAGCTTGCTATAGCACTTTCTTCTTAAGTTGCAAGTGTAGAATACTAATGTAAAAATAATCTATCTCGTCTGACTACTTCACCAAAGAATACATCAATTTGCAGTAGGCAATTGATTCACTATTTGAATAGTTTTATTATTCATGGCAAATTATCGATCAAAGCGCTGTCAGCAAAAGTGTATGCAAATCTACTTAGTAAAGTCATTTTCTTCGTAAATTCTTTATAAATAAGGTACAAATACCGCCAGTAGTTACTTAATTTAAAATAATTTTCTATTACAACCAATTATTCATAACTTGGAAGCCAATAACGTCAATAAACTTTGAATTATAATAATTACGAATGAAATTAATTAATATTTGAAGAAAAACTTAATTTCTGGCCTGATTGCAGGCCATTTAGTTCAGCAAATAATTAATCACAATCACGTAGAATAATAGAATAGAAAAAAAACAGCAAGTGTAAGGGAAAAGTGGAGCAACCGGTAAACGGTCAGCCGCGAGCACTTTTCAAAGTAGAAAACCGCAGGCTCGTGTCAGACTGGCGCAGCCGAATCGGCACACCTCGAGCGCTCGAATAACATTAACACCGATATTTTGCTATCCCCCCCCCTCTCCCCGAGCGTGCTCTCTGTCCCTCTTGGAGGAATCCGGGCCAAGCAGGCCCGAGACCGCTAAGAGCTGTGATCCGGTGGCGGTTTATCTAATTGGAATTGTCGAGGGCTGATGGTCCCGAGGAGGCGGTGGAAGAAGGGCTCGGCAACTTCGCCGACTATCTCTCCCGGAGCACGCGGTTCCGAGGAGGCTCCTTCAGACTTTAACCGACGTCACGTCGCCTAATACTCTAATCCCTTCGGCGGAGGCGCCGTCGTCTGTCCCGCCGCCGTCGCGTTGCGTTTCCCGCTCGCTGTCCCCCCTCTCGCGGCCCACCCCCCTTCGCGCTAATTAATTGATGAGCCCGGATTTAAATGCAGTTCATCAGAATCGGACACTCCCTGTATCGGCGAATCCGACGGTGGAATATTCAATTTTGAGGACGTAACTTTCGACGCGGGGTCTCGACTTTAACGTAACACTTAGATTAGCTCCTTTTTCCGAGGCGCAGTGCAATTAGTAACTAGTAATTAGCAATTTGTCATTTATCCATGATTATGACGCCGTTTAAAATAGTATCACATTTTATTATTAAAAAGTTTCTTGAAATTCTAGTAGTCGAGTTAACGGAATAAAAAATTCACGCTGTAATAAACGTAACGACGCTAGATATTAAAATTACAGTTTAATTAGAATAAAATATAATTGGTTAAACGATAAAAAAAAAAATATGCCGTCGTTAATAGCTGAAAGTTAAAATACACATCGGCTCGGCTTTAAATATTGTTGACATAGCGAGTGCAGACGCGCAATAATGATTTTTTCCGCCATCGAAACTTTGCCGTACGCTGAAACGCCACGTGTAGTTAGGGCTAATTATGCCACGCGACCATGTCAATAGGCTCTAGTCTCGCGCGGCTCGTGAGTGCGTCTATAATACGTACGGAGCGTCAGCGTACGTCCCGCGTTACACTTTCACGCGCTCACGGCCTATTTGTACCCCCGCCTCCCTCGAAATCCTCCGACGCATTTGGCACTTTTTATTCCTCGTCCCTCCTACGTAAAAATCATCGAAATTTAAAGAAACGTAAGCAAAAATCTCGACTACTCCCTTCGTAAATCAGTCAATTACCGCGCGAGCTACGTGAATACACGTGTTCGGCTTTCGCAGCGCTTACGTGGTGGCCGTTTATCGTGCTTGCTATAACTTCCATCGTTGCAATCTATAGTCTCGAACCGTCATCGTCACGTCGCCGCCGCCGCCACGTCGACCTGACACCGCGGGTGTGAAAGCTATTCTTAAATTATTTGCCACTCGCGGAACAGTCATTAAAGCGTAACTGCGGCTCATCCCCCGGCATCAATAATAGAATCAGCAATTACAACAAACAGGTTACCTTACCGATGCACAATTTACCGCTATTATCCCCGTTCTATAAAAACACACGCGCGGGGGTACAAAAGGGGCAGTAGCGCTGGCTAGTTAGAGCCCGTATCGCGCACGACAAGCGGCGTAACGACGGCACATAAGTCGCGAAATGATTCGTGGGGGCACACGCGAAGGCGAAAATGCACGGGAGGGTAAGGGCGCCGGTCCAAGGAGCGGGGGAGGGGGGTGTTCGCGCGGAGCGTCTAGAGAGATTCCGGAGCCATCTACGCTCTCTCTCCGAGGCTTGCTTTCTAATTATTCCCCACAGGCCGTAAGGGATGGCACGTAATTGGAGGGTGGACGAGGACGCATCGATCCTCCATTCCCAGGGATTCTCTCCTGGCGATTCGCAGAGAGCGAGAGAGAGGGACAGGGTTATACAGCCGAGGCTGAGGCGAAGCATCGGTCCGCAAAGAAAAGTGATAATGTCTTAAGCCGCGGGCACGATTTAACTTCTGATTTTGGTCGGCCCTTTCTTCTTCGTCTTCTTCCTTTGGCCCGCCGCGATAGCGCGAGCGAGACAGATGGAGAGCGAGACGGAAGTTTGGCCGCTCTAAACTCGGGAAGAGAGAGAGAGAGAGAGAGTCGCGGTCTGCGAGAGAGCGCGGGGGGGGGGTTTAAGGTTTAAGGGAAGCCTTCCTTAAGATCCCTGGGAGCGGCGCACTAAGCGCTGACGCTGATCCTTCTCTTACTATCGCCCTCTCTTTCTCCCTCTCTCGACCCTCCTCTCTCTCTCTTTCGCTCCTTCTCGAGCGCTCGCTCTTTCTGCACGGATACGAGAAATCTCGAAGCTTGGTTTATCTAATTCGACTTGTCGGCCGGTCTTTGCGTCAGTCGAGCCGCACGTATCTATGCGAGTATATATTTCAAGTTATAAAGTTCATTCGAATCTCGACTCAACAATGCCCGGACTTTAAAGTCTAGTTGAAATTTGTCAAGCACGCATTAGCGACAAAGTAGAGAATTAACGTGCGTTCCGAATGTACCTCTTCAAAACTTCCGCTCGCGGATTCAGTTAGCTAATTTATCCGAGTTAATCGATGCTATGCATATCAAAGCAATAAACAGAGCTTCCCGATGTTTACGTTTATACCGAACCAATAACTCGGAGTAAGGTGTGCAAAGTAGATGATCGTTCAATTTACGTGCGCTACTTAAAAATTAATTACAGACCCTTACTCTTATTATGAATCGCATAATTAATGAGTATAACAGTAAAAAGTTTTTCAGATTCAGATTTTACATTAGGGCTCATAGTTACGAGTAAATGATAAAACGTCCCGAGTGAAGGGTAGAGCCTCATTAATCTGACACCAAAGCTGTCGATATAAGGATCGCTCCATCAATTATCCACCATACATCTCATCGCCTTTTCCTCGCCCTCCGCAGCGCACCTACGATCATTAAGGATAGATTAATAATTCCGGACTATTAGACCACACTTTGAAAGCTATGAACTATCGTAACTCTCCAGCGAACTTTTTGGAAGAAGTCGCAATGGACAAAAAAAGAATAGAGCTGGTCGGATCCTCGAGTACGATACGTCGAAATTGGGGGGATCGCCGGATGGTCTTTGACACTATTCCCGCTTTTCACCGCGAATCGATGAAATGACACGATATAACGTTTCGCGATGCCGTGTAAGCCGCTTATGAAGACATTCATTATAGTTCGCAGTGAGAGAAAGACGTGTATGCAGCACGCGCTCGACCGATCGATCTGAGTCAAGGTCTATCCGGTCTCTATTAGTCTAGCTCACTGCCTTCCTTCTTTTTTTTACCAGACTGACGAGGCACTAAACACCGCGATTGCGAACACCGCGATTCTTACAGCCGCGCTGCGTAAGGTCTCGGCGTTTTTTTGAGTAAAATTCTAAACACCAGATGCAGCGGTGACGTCTAGAAAAACGCCAGAACGAGACTGTAGGTGGCTGCACCGGCTACGAGACCTCGGGCGAACATCATCGAAAAAGCGAGCGAGAGAGGACAGGACCGAGAGCGGAGAGCGAGACGGAGAGTGCATTCTGCGAAGCACATGGACACGTCGAGGTGGTGTGTGCATTCCCTGGCTATGCGCCGTGGGAAAGAAAGCTGACGGCTCGGGTGGTGGGGGTGCGCGTCGGGAGATGCAACCTGCCTACCTTCTTGCCGCTGCGACCAGCGTCTCCCACCTCCGGCGCTCTCTCCTTGCGCGCACCGCGGAAGGACGGCGACGGAAGGAGGGCGCGCGCGCGCGCGCGAGGATATTCGGGCGAAAAGAGAGGAGGGGGTGGGAGGGAGGGGATCTGGCCTCCAGGGGGTGGACAGCGCGCGGCGCTGAGACCCGCCCCCCACTTTGCCACGAGCGAAGCAGAGCTCGCGTGCTCGCGCACTGGAACCTCCCCTCCAGCGGGGCGCGCGCGCACCGAGTGTTTCCACCCCCGCCCCGGCCCGAGCGAGCAACCACCCCTGAAGCGCCGTCACCCTTCGACATAGCACACAGTAGCTCTCGAGCGCCGCAGTTGAGAAGGGCCAGGCTGCGCCGCGCGCTCCCGAGCTCTCTCTCCCCGAGAGTCGACACTCGCCCAGGAAGAAGAAGGTCGCACGGTTTTTACTGGTACCGCCGCGCACCTCTCTCTCTCTTTACCACCACCACCGCAGCTACTACTACTACTACTACTACTACTACCACCGCCACCGCCACTGCCACTACCACCGTGGCTGCTGCCTTCTGTTGCACTCCGCCGAGGAGTCGATTGTGTGCGGTGCGCGTTTGTGATTTGTGTGCAGCTGTGGACCAAAAACTTTCATCGCCACGATGACGAACGCGCTGCTGGTGACGACGCTCAAGACGTCGGCCCGCGGCTCGTTGCGTTGAGTTCTTTCGACGAATGTGCACGATTGACTGCGCGCCGTGACACGAGACTCTGAACTAGATTGGCAGTTCTTGTTGTAAACGCTGGCAGTCACTCGTCGACGAACGGGACGAAAGGAAGAGCTCGAACCTCGACACAGGTGATTCTTTTTGTCCAGAATCAAGACACTGTACCGAATGCGTCGCGCACTGATCGGTACTTTATCAAACGCGGAGATAATCATGTTTTTCTTAAACTTGACCTTAAAAACTTAGTTGTCGTTGCACTCGATCGTTTAACGCCGCTCGTTACTTCTTGCGAGAAAGCTTAAATAAAAATAACGATAGAAACACACGAACACTGATGCAGCTTAGCGAAACGCGTTAGTTATGCTCGCGGCAGCGACCGGTACGACCACGCAAGCCTGTGAGAGCCGTCTGTACGATCCTCTGGAATTTTTCTGTTCCAGGGTCGAACTCACCAGCGTGCCGGGCGGCCAGAATGCGATGGCCCACCTCAAAAAGCGCAAGCTGGAAGCAGAGTCGGCTGCCGCCGCCGCCGCCAACGTCAACGCGACGACCAATAAACCGAAGCAGCAGCAGCTCTCGATAAGCGGTGCCAAAAAGCAGCAGCAGTCGGGTGACATGTCCGAGACCGGCGGGCCCGAGGGAGTAGCGAAACGCCGTAGAAAAAGTGTGCGCGACGATCAGAAATCGGCTGGCGGCATCGACGGAGAGGCGCGCGAGAAGGGCATACCGTTGCCCCAGAAGAAGCGGGTCTTCTCGTCGGCGAACTCCGGCAGCCCGGCGAGGAAGACCAGCAAGAACAACAGCGAGGAGCCGGAGGACGACGAGACGCTGATTCGAGAGACCGAGGCGGCGCTGAAGAGCCTGTCGGGCAGTTGGGCGCCGGGGCCGCGGGGCTCCTTTTATCAGCGGGGCAACTCCGACGAGGACAGGTACGAGTCGAACTTCGAGAACCTCTTCGAGGAGAAGAAGGACAGCGCGAAGATGTCCCCTTCGTCGATGACGCAGTCTTCTGCTGCGGGCAACGAAACCAGCTGCTCGCTCAAGGATGTAATTACACTGAGAGGCCAGCAGGACAGGAGGTACCACCAACAGAGCAAGACGATGGACTCGTACAAGCAGCACAACGGGGGCAAAGCCAAGAAGGAGGATCTCGACGGTCTCGCTTCGATGCAGGACTGTCAGAACGAGGCGTCCAAACGAATGCAAATCAACAGATCGACGTGCTACAAGGACAGATCGCGGTACGAGCCGCCGGACTTCAACGAACTCGTGGACGAGTCGTCGAACGAACTGGAGATAGACATGTCCGACCCGACGGCCGACAGGAACGAGCACGAGGACAAGGACAGAATGTGCAAGAGCGACTCGTCCCCGAACGCGAAACACCAGCAGCAGCAGAACCTGTACGGCTACCAGCGGCCCTCCTACTCCGACGGCATCAAAGTAAACTCCGCGACGCCGTCGCCCGTCGGCTCCTCCTTCTCCGTCGCCTCGGCCTTCCGGCCGCCCAATACCGATCACACGAAGAGCCCGGGCTGCCGCGGCGTCGCCCCGTCGCCCGTCGTCGGCGCTCCATCCGCGATGCCGCCCATGGGCCCGTACCCGGCGGCGGCCACCTTCGTCGGCTACCCGTCGCCGGGGCCGACGATGCCGGCGCCCCAGCCGGTGCCCGGCATCTCGCCGCCGGTCGACGACAAGCACGCCTCGACCGTCTCCCTTCTGCAGTTGAAATCTCCCAAGGAGGAGGCCATGTCGCCGGTGCAGCGCGCCGACTCCATCGCCAACCCCATGAACGGACCGGTCAAGCCGACGACGAGCCTCGCGCCGATCGGCAGCCCCGACTCCAAGCAGTACACGATCCTGCAGCCGGCCGGCGTGGGCTCGCGCGCCGCCACCGCCATCCAGGACATCGCCCGGGAGGGCGTCGTCAGCGTCGCCGCGGTCAGCAGCACGAACGGCGTGGTGGCGAACGCGCCGCCCGGCGCCGGCAAGCAGGTCAACGGGAACGGGAGCGCCGGCAGCGGCCCGCCGAGCAACGGCTGCCCCGGCGGCGCCAGCGGCAACGGTAGCATCGCGATAACGGCGACGTCGACGCCCACGACGACGAGCCCCTCGTCGATCGGGGACGTGAGCGCGTCGGCGGTGCCCAGCCAGCAGGACCCTGGTATCAAGATGAACGATCGGCCCGGCTCCTTCGACGGCAGTCGACCAGGAATGTCCATGTCACCCTCGAGTCTAGGCCGGGGTAAGTTTCCACAAAAGTGCTCTGTACTTTGAGATAATAAACAGCCTAAGCGCATTGAAATGTTCATCCGCTGAAAGAAACTGCCGATAGGTAGGTACCGTTGAAGAAGCTTAATCAAACATCGAATCAGTTGCGATATAATAGGGTGAAAGGGGGGTAGGGTAACGGTTGCGGGACGATTTGTATCCGCTATCTCTCGTTATGTAGGTCAGGAATGTATTTGTAGCCGCGGCAGTTTAAATTTCGATTGCCAAGATCCCGTGAAAAATCCGGCGAGGCATTTCAACGAGGAGAGAGAGTCGAGGGGTCGTGCACCCGCGCTTCGGCGAAAGGGGGACAAAAGGCATTTTCGGCTCTCTGTACCGTCGCTCTCTCTTTCTCTCCGTCTCTCTTCTGTTTTCTCTATAAAGCTGGGGGAGTTATGTGCCAGAGCAGAAAATCAATAATTACGAAGCGAGGGGTGATGACTCAAATAGCGAAATCAAGGTCTCTTTATCGCGAAACTCACTCCCGTCTTCGGGACTAACCGCCACCTCTGCACTTGTTCCTATCCCGTGTACCTTTGATCGTTTCTACGAAAACCCCGCTAATCGAGCCTATTTGGCAGCCGGACGATAAATGCCGACGGATCTGGAATTTGAGTTGAAAGAGATTTAATTCCCCTCGGTGATCTCCATCGTTTATGCCTAGTTTAAATTCTAAGGGCTATTCACGTTAACCGCCGAATTTTCTAAAATAAATCAGTCTGAAAAGATTCCTGATGTTAATCAAGTAGTTGATCAAGTTAATAAAGTAATTGAAATTGTAATTTGAAATTTTAACTAATTTTCTACGCCTAACACTCTTTTATTTATCCACAACGTAAATATTAAACCATAAATTCTAAACAAATTTACATCGTTTTATAAAATACCTTGAAATATTAAGTAAGCCTGCAAACGAAACTTCCTACTTTATTTTATAAAATATTTCTGAAGACCAAGTTGAAGCCTTTAAACTATAACCGCAGCTCGTCAATTTGAACTAATTGCAAGTCCATTCGATAGCTACAATAAAGCTCGTCCTCTGCCATCACGGCCGGCAGTTAAGCAACTCCGGGGCCGAACGGTTCGTTCGTGCGAGGTGACAAAACGGTCCGTCGGGCGAGCTCGGGTCGAGGGAGGCCGCGCCCGAGAAAAGGGCGACAGGTGGAATTCGAGTGCATTCCCGGGGACCTTAGCGGGGCGCGTGACGCGCCGGCAAGAGAAATTCGGCGCGGGGCTGTGATACGCGCGTCATACGTATAAAGCCGCAGCTGTCAGCGGCCGGGAAACGTGACTAGCATGCCATCTCCACCTCGAACCGCCGGCGTACCTTATTACCCGGGCTCCGCGTCCCCGCGTTCTCGGCTCTGCCTTTCCTCATTATCCCCTTAACGTTTCTCCCCCCGTAGCAGCTCGGCCCCGGGGCCCCCCAAGAAGCGGCAGACTTCGCCTCGACTACTGCTGCGGGGGGTGGACCGCCGCCGCCGTTTCAAAAATTCAATCTCCGCGGTCCCTCGCCCTCCGCGCGCCCCGAACGATTGTACAAACGAAAGAATTCCGGCCCGGGAGGGAAGAGGCGGGATTGTTGCCCCGACGTTCCTTCGGCGCGCGCTTTGAGTCCCGTCGGAGGACCGACTTTAAATGCGCCGTTTGATCGACTTAATTGAACGCGGCTCCACCGCGGAATCTCGCGTTGAATCGCCTTTTTTAAGCCTTCATTTGTATCGCTTAAAAGTTTATTGGTTAAAACGATCGCTCGCTAAATAAGCACAAGGAACACACTGTTTACTCCTTACCGCAGAGTCAGCAGTTCTGTACGAGACGTAAGACGAGAAGCAAAGGTCGTAAGGGTGATGGGGCTACTCGTCTCATAACTTTTCGTAAATCACGGAAATCCGCCGTTTCTCGTGACAGGTATAGCGCCTCGACTTTACGGGCCGTTGCAGGACCCCTCGTTTTTTCACGGTGCCGAGGTGACCCCTGCCCGCCCCCTTCTTCCTCGACGGAAGCGTGTTGACACGCCATAAAACTGCTATCGGAAAATCCAGCGACCGCAAAAGCTCCAGCCGCGCGGTGATTCAATGCCCGGCGCGCTAATAAAAAAATAAACTACCCTGTAACTCAATTTTACGCTGCCTATGCACTCGGCCCGACGGCCGCGCGCGCGCGCTTCGCGGAACACCCGCAGCACGGCTCTTTTCACGAGCGAGAGCATAAAGCAATAGCGACCACCGAAGAGAGGTAGTACGTCGATCGCGCGCCATATGTGCCCGTCTTTACGCACTGATTTCCAGGACATTTATTATTGATCTGACGGCGGGGTGTTAATTGCGAGCGCGAGCACCGACATCGAAAGGCGTTAAAAATTAATAGTGTTTAGGTCGATTTGCCTAATAGCTCAATTTTACAGCAATTAAATGTAGCGACGGAGATTATTCAAATACACTTGCAATTTGTGACAGTGAGACTGTTTCTTTTAATAAGTTGCGATCTCAATTGGAAATAACAAAGGATCGCCTTGCCGTTTGAACGCGTACGCAAACGTTTACCTCAAAATTCATGAAAAACTGAGGCTGAGGCAAGGAAGAGTGACATTTTTCCCTAATGCAAATTAAAACGGTAAAAGGCAGCGAGACGGTAGCTCTTCTCGATAAGACAAGTGGATAAGGGTCGTGCCATCCGCAGTGGCCGGCGCGCGTGTTCATTACTCGCGCACCACGCGCATAATACACCGAGACGTATGAATAAAACAATCACGCTGTTTACGCGCGACCCTTGCCTCTAAATTGCTACGAAATAACGCGATTATACGCACACCTTCGTCCGATCCGCGCCCGTCCTCCCTCTCTCTTCGTTTTTTTTCCCCGACCCTTCACCTCTTTTTTCCCCCGTCTTTCGCCGCGCGGCTCACCCTCCGCCGGAGAAAAAAGGTCCGGACGGCTCGTTACAAGTCTATTCAGACGTCCGGGTGGCGCGTGCCGTGGCGGTATTCACGAGCCGCTTGACCGGAAGGACGGGCGCGTGCCGCGCTTTCGCCGCCGGCCACTTGTGCTTTTTCTCCCTCCTTTTTAAAGCGCGGGGCCCGGCGCGATGGTTAATTAATCGACGCGAGCCTCGCGCGTAATTCGATCCTTTCCGCCTGTGCGGAGACTTTGACCTTCTTTTTTTTTCGCTTCGCCTTTTTGCGCGCATGTAGCCTTTTGAGGATAAATGTTTTGTCGGAGTTCGCATCCCGGGAAAGGATTTTTTCCAATGGGCCGAGAGCTAATGTAATTAATGCGATTCCGTAAAGGCTAATTACGAATCGAGGGGTGTACGTAAGGGAGTCGGCGACGTAGTCTTTTACGGAGAGCAAGCAAAGGCGATGCTCAAAGCGAAGACGTCGAAACGGCGCATGAAAGAAAGTAGGTTAAACCAAACAAAAATTAACCGTACTCCTCGTTAAAATATTCGAAACTGTTGGATCCCAGTTAAGGTCCTATGTATTTTAAAAACATCGCGAGTACTTTGGACTACGGGAAAGACGGCTAATAAGCGCCGCGAAAAGTTTGAAGAGACCGAGGAAGACGGCGGATACCGTCAGGCATCGATAAGAGAGAAAAAAAAGAGAGGGAGAGAAAGCCGAGCGCGCGGACGAGAAAGTTGATTAGCGGGCCGGTCCATGCTTTCAATGGCTTATATCGGCGCTCACCGTCGGCGCGCTCTAAATAAAGCATGCCGCTAATGACGTCACGTATCGTAATCCAATTTACGGTACGGCGCCGCGCGTACTCCCTCTCCTCCGCGCGGGGAAAAAAAAGGAGGAGAGAAAGAGGCGGCATCGAAGACGCGGAATGACGGCCTGATGAAGTTTCGGCCGACCGACGGGGGATCAGGGCCAGAGGGATTAGTACACGACAAACTTTATAAGAGTGCGCGCCTTGCCCGATACCTCCGCCCCTTGCCGCCCCCGCCGACTTTGCTTGAAATAACCTTCGACTCCTCGCCCTTCCATCATCGTCGCACGGAGGCGCGCGTGATGAACGTACGTATGTCGGATAAATGCGCCGAGGCCGCCAGGCGCCTTTCGAATCTCGCGCCCGGGACGTAGGTTTAATGCTGGAAAATTCCGCGTAATCCTCGACTTTATGAAGGCTTATTAGACGTTGCGGGGAGGCCTACGTTTGGAAGTTATAAATCGTGCAATCGAGAGCAGCCGGAGTATAGAATCAGTTTGTTGAGAAAACATTTTTGGATTAAAATCCTACAGAAATGCATTATTATAAGATATAATTCTAATGAATTTGTTACTAAATCAAAGTTTAGTCTCTTATTTCAAGAAAATCACTTTGGGAGTAGTGTCATGTAGTGTAATCTGGCGAAACAATTGATTTCATCTGATAATTTCAAGAAACTAAAAAGTTATTTATCTTCAGCATAAATAAATCAAAATGATTATTTCGTCGCGTGTGCTTATCGAATATCTTAACAATCGCCATTATATATAATTAAACTGAACTCTCTATTGAACACTGATATATGCAATCAAACTTTTACGTACAATAAGAATTACAACAGATATTTTAATCAGGAATTCCTCAACAATCTCTAATATCGTACATTATTTACACCGCGCGTAACAATAAATCAAAAGAAAAAATTCATTTTGTAGAGCCGTAATGCAATAATAAACCGAGAGCAATTAATATCGAAGTGTACGCGGAATCACTCGAGACACTAATCGTAACTCACCGTACGCGCAATAAACGAGCGCCCGTAAAGCCGGTATATCGTTTCGTGTTCCACATTAGCCCGACGCACCCGCAGCCTCTCTTTGTTTTCGCGGCACGATACCCGCGGCGGCGGCGGCTGCGACGAGCCCAATAGGGTCGGGTCTCTTTCTTCTTTGTTTTGCCGGCGGCGGTTATGCGCCGACCGTAGCTCTGGCGCTAATCTCGCGTGGCTTAGGAGCGGGACCGCAGCTAAATCCCGCGCGGGCCATTCACGGATTCGCGCTGGCCTCCGGACAATGACGAAATCTTCGCACGCGATCCTTGCCGGGGCAGTGCGTGCGCGCGTCGGCGGTTGCGGCGATCCCTCGGACGGCTAATTAATCAATCGCGCGGACGGTAATTGCTCGGTGCTTCCGTTTTCGGATTTTACGATAAAATCTGTCGTCGTTTCAGCGGGAGGGTTTGACATTTAACGTAATTTTACTTTTTTTATAAAACTATTTTTAAGTTAAAATTTTTTTTTCTATAATTTAAAAGTAACATTTTGATTAGTTAGATAAGATACCTTACGATGTATTGTGTGTAAATATTCGTTGCAATTTTTATCAATGATCGACGTCGCAAAATAAATAAAACTGTTTAACTTTGACTGATGTAATTTCATAAGCGCGAAAAAGCGGCACAATAATATTTTCTACACATTGACATATCGGTGTACTTTTATTTTCTCATTCGCATCCATCCCATTTATCATCGCGCCGTACGCGGCACTTGCGGCGCGATCGCTTAACGGCGATTAAATTGGCATACACCGGGGCTTTTAGCTGACCACTGAAAATTTCATATAAATTGTAACTGGCGATGGCGATTATTGATACGAATTGACGAACGGCACGTGCGGACACTCGTGCGAAATGCGCGTCTCTCTGTCCGTCGCGCTCGCCCCCGGCCCGGTGGGCAGTGCGAGAGCGCGACGGAGCGAGAGAGACGGGCGGAGGTGCGCTTAATGGACTAAAGGCAGAGACCACGGGGGTGGTTTGATTTGTTGCAGAGGGCAACAAGTGCCCGACCCCAGGCTGCACGGGCCAGGGTCACGTGACTGGACTCTACTCGCACCATCGCAGGTAAGTAATTATCGCCCGGAATTAACTGCCTACCTGCGCCGCACGTTTCTCTCCTCCATGCCGATTAGGTTAATGCCGATTCATGCCGCTCTGGAGCTGCAGTACGCGGACGTTTAATTAACGACTAAACATTGGCCATCGATGCGCTCAATCCCACGAATTTCAAGTAAATTTAAATTCTATTCGTTACTCGAAAAAGACAATCTCAATTGTCTATTGCCGGACTTGCGACTGTATATAATAAAAAAAAGTTTATATCCTTGTGATATTAGAGAATTATTGTACTAATTAGCATGGAGGATATTACATTCGCTAAAAACTTTTATCGATATATTCAATTCAGTATTGCAACTTTTACAAACAATGAATAAGGGATAAAGCAACTTAAGTCAACTAGGAATGCTGAAAATTATTTTCTTTATCACTAGAATTATATTTTTAATAAGAGAAATCATTTTTATTTTCAAAAATACAAATTGCTTCATTAATTTCCTTAACTATTTACAAATAAATGTTATTTTGAGAATAAATGAGCGCTAAGTATAAATACGTAGCAAAAGTTTTAATTTTCAATGAAAAATTGTTCTTAATTAGCCCGGATTCTGTACCTGTGTTTTTTCTTTTTCAGCTTATCCGGTTGTCCGCGCAAAGATAAATTAACGCCAGAAAGTGAGTATCACCGCTGCTCTAATTAACTCTCGCGTTATTTCGTTACGTAGCTATATATATTGCATATTCTATACGAATAGGAACGTGGGATTCTTTATTTTATAGTTTTTTTTTATCAAATCCAGGAGAGAAAATGACACGTTCCTACTGTCTTAAACATTAGACTACACGCGCGAAAGCACAGCTTTAGTATCTTTTTATATAGCTAAAATTATTGTACGCTTTATACCACCAATAGAAGACAATGCTTTGTACACGATTTTTTTTCGCGATCTTTTTGTGCGGTGTGATACAGTGACAGTGGCAAAACGTCGTCACGTTTCTCTCCCTCCACGAAAAAACAAAGTCACGCGCGTGCACCCGTGTTATATATGTATGTTTGTGTAACTGTTCTATAGTTTCTTTTTAAAAAAAAACTTTTTTTTACAAATAAAAATCTTTGTGCTTTTTTGTTAGCGGGGTAGAGAGCTTTATTTACTGCGTTCACTTTTTATTTCTCTTACTTTTAATTTGGTTTTATATTACCCATTTTGTTCTTTTTTTTGTAGTTTATTCAATTTGTTTAGTAGAGAATTATCATCCACACTTGACTTGGTTATGTTGCCGTTATTATAAATATCATAACTCTGGAGAACTCGAGACCCCGAGACACGGGCGAAGTGATCCCCGAGCTTGGGCGGCATGCGCACACGCCAGAATCAGAAAGTGAGGATCTCTCCTTCTCTATATCTCAGCATTTGAGTATAATACAGAGCGGCTGGGAAATTCATCAAAACTTTGCGGTTCACTTGTTCCTTCATTTCGTGTACGTTTGTTTGTTTGGTTGATTAATTCCGAATTCTAAAGTCACATGGAGAACGAAGATTCTTTTAGTCATTCGCATTCGAATTTTTCTTTCTCCTATTTGTTTAACGAAATATTGTTGCGTAGAGGATTATGTATTTACACTAAATTTATTTTTTACCATCACATATTTAATTTTCATTTTCATTTTATATATTCAAAATATAATAATATGTTTCTTAGTTGTTTAAAATTAAACAAAATAAAAATACATTTTTTTAACTGATGCTAAAATGTAACGAGGTGGTAACATTGGAATTTTTATTCGCCATATTAAAATAATTTTGTTAAAATTTGAAATTAATAAAAACTAAACGCGGTTCTTTAAAAATATTCAAGTTTAAAAGTGTAAGATAGAAGTTTTATAATGAAAATTAGGCCTCATCACAAACACAAATTAATACAGTTTATTGTATTGTGTATAATTTTTTATCTCAATTGATTGTATCTTTTCTTGTATTTTTTTTACTCTCTACCCGCTGAATATTATCTATAATTATTGTACGTATCCGAAAAATTTGTGTTACATCCGTGACATTGCTTAATTTCACTTTCTTTTACAAATTGTTTTTGTTTTGATACTTTTTTCATTCACTGTTTCTTATTACTTTCTTCACCCTCGTTCTCCGTGATTCTAATAATTAATTTTTATGTTTTTTCATCACTTTCAATGATTCTACTTAAAAAAATTCATGAAATAAAGAATAATTCGTCAGAATGAAAAATTTGTTATTACTTGAAAGAAAAAACGCAACTTATTATACTCAAATTTGTGGAAGAAAGGCAAGAAACTAAGAGATTCATTGTAAAAAATTCTAAGTGTGCGTTCGAATCATGTGTATTGTAAAAACGTCGGACGTTTCCACATATAACCTCGCAAACACGTGTCTGGGTTCTCGCAGTTCTGGCGATGCATGAGACTATTTTGAAATGTCCGACGCCTGGTTGCAACGGCCGAGGCCATGTCAGCTCCAATCGGAATACACATAGAAGCTTGTCCGGATGCCCCATTGCCGCGGCCAATAAACAGGCCGCTCGCGAGGCGCGACACAAGGCTCAAGGTAAGGCTAAGCAGTGCGCGATTATTCAACTCTCCGAGACCGAACCCCGTGATATCACGATCCGATTCGATGATAATTGAACACAAAAGCAAGTACGTTCAGCCGACAGAGACATTACAAATGCGTAGCACTCGCTTGAGACCGTTACTGTAGAGAATTCACAAAAATCAAGCATAAAAATACCTTATGTAAAAAGCGTCTCCTTGAACATTGATACCGATCACTTTTTTATTTAAGGTATTTCTACTGTAAACAATCAACAATTATAGCCTTAGTAATATTGTATCACAATTATGTAATTCACATTTTTAGATTAGAACGATGGAAATTGTGTTACACTTCGAATTAATTATTTTGAAATAACAGAGTTATTTTTGTAAGCTTATAGTAAATTAGTTTACACGAGTAGTTTTATGGATTCACAGAATTCGTTCGTTGTAAATATCGCCATTTAATTTGCTTTTGGGTGTTACATTAAAATAAAACTGAAAATATATTTTAATAAGTATTATAGTAATCTAAATCAATGACAATAATTCTTTTATAAGAGCATTTACTAATGCATAATTCATCTCATTGATTTGGATGTTTATAGAATTTCACATTTTTATCTAAAGAAAATGCAACTTGAACAATTTTCAGTGAAAAATGTTAAACTATTTTCTTTTGATAAAAATTAATGAAATTTTAGAAACCGTAGGAAGTGTTAAATAAAAAATATTTCAATTTGTTAGTGTCAGGAATACCCCCGGAGTACATAAATACGAACTTACTACCACCAACACTGGACGCCAAACTGTATCCACACTATGGCACCTCAACGCAGCAGGATTCTAAGCCAGTCATGTCCTCGCCAACGTACGACTACTACGCGGCCACCAAAGCAGCGGGAATAAACGTGAAACCCCCAAAAACCCCCGAGGACAGCAACCAGGTGCGCAACAACGTGAACAAAGTAGTGCCAAAGAGCGAGAACACATCGAACTCGGCGAGCTGTTGCAACGCCGGCCTGCCGAATCGGCCGAACGCGAGTCAAGATCTCCTGGTGCCGAAGACCGAGGACGCGACCTCCTGCCGCGTCGGCAACTCGCCGCCCCCGCCACCCCCGCCGCCCAACGTCCGCCAGGCGTCGGCCTACGACTCCTACCTCAACCAGGACTCCAACTCCTCGTCCATGTCGTCAATGGAGGCGATGGGCGCCCCCCGCGCCGCCGGCATGGGCGCCACGATACACCACCCCGGCCAGCAGCAACCCCAGCAACAGCCCCAGCAGCAGCAGCAACAGCACCCCTCGGCCCACCACGTGCTGCCCATGCAGCCGGCGGTGGCCTACCCCATGCCCACGATGGTCGAGGACTCGCGGATGGGCCACCAGATGGCCCAGCGCTCGCCGTACGAGTCGTCGATGATGGCAGCTGCCGCGGCCGCGGCTGCGGCGGCCAACGCCGGCGACGACCTCTACGCCCACCAGCGCACCGAGCACGCCCGCGCCACCGGCTACATGCAGCACCCGGGCGCGGCGAACATCGCCCGGCCGGTCGTCACCTACGGCAACGAGATCGCCGCGGCGCGCGGCTACGAGGCGGCGGTGGCCAGCGCCGCGAACCACCGACCCTACGACCCCGGCGCCGCCGCCGCCTACGAGCGCTACGACGCCCAGCCGTGCGCCCCGCTGCAGCCGCAGCCCCAGCCCCAGCAGCAGCAGCAGCAGCAGCTGCACTCCAGGGCGAACATGTACTACCTGGGCCAGACGGGCATGACGCCCGAGGAGCAGGAGAGGGTCTACCACCAGGAGGCCGCCGCCGCGGCGCAGCAGCACCAGATGGCCATGGCCGCGGCCAGCGTCGCCGGCATGATGAAGACCGAGGACGGTGAGTTTCGAACGCGCAGTAGCGTTGAAGTAAGCGATTTGCGTACAAGTAGCTAAGTTTTTAAAGTCAATATGCACTGTTACAATTAAAAATCGCTTAGTCATACGATGTTTGATGCGAGACTTAATTTAACATTTCATATGTAATTGTATATTAAAAACTTGTAATTCTTTAGATACTGATCCATATTACATAGACGATAACGAGATAATTAGCTGTGAAAAGTTAAAGCGAGTCTCGCTCAAAGGCAAGTAAAAAATTGAACTACTAATTTTGTTTATCTATTTTTCATAAAATATTGCGCTTTTCGATATGAGAAGTAGAGCGAAGAAAAATATAAGTGAAATAATAAATGTATTGGTGTTTTTATTACTCACAGTAAAATGCGTGACAGTAGCGCAAGTTCAGCAGATGCAAAAGCCTGCTGGAGGGCCACCAACATCACCTGGCGGATCAGTCATGGATTTATCTACTTCTAGTGTCACGTCAACTAGTCCTCAGGTGAATAACTTTTTTTTCAATCTGAAAAATAATAAAACAATCACCGTTAAAATAAGAGTACATCACTTTCTCTTATACTCGAAATATTCAAAATAAAAATAAAAAATAATGAATTTGAAAAGAATAATAGAACATTAAGATTTCATTGAAGATGATAACAAATTCATATCGCGCGCGCGTCTCATCGCCCCGGAATTTCGCCGGTTGCAAATTAAGGATTATATATTCGAGGTTCGAAAGCGCTAACTGAAATTATTCTATTATATGGCGCAGGCACCACCCTACGGCTCGAATAGTCTCAGTCCGCAGTACGGCGGCGGCCAAACTGTCGGCGGTAGCCCTCAAGCTGCAGCCAGTCCGCACCTAACGGCGAGCCCCCAAGTACCCAGTCCCCAAGGCCAGACCCTCGACCTCAGCGTGAACAGACTGCACAGGTAACGCCGAGCTTTCTCGCCCTCGAAATCATCGCCGCCTAATTAATTTCGTGTTTGCGGACAAAACACACTTTTCGAATCTCGGTCATTCAATTTTTTTTCCAGTTGGAAAAACTTGTGCCTTTTTAAATTTTAATTTTTGATTGAAATGTTACTATTTTCGAAACAGTTGTGCACTGAGCTTTCGCTATGTTATAGTGATAAGTAAGTGTACAACTGTTTTATGTCATTTTAATTAACGAAATTTTCAGTAGAAGAAATTTAGAGGGTACAAATTGTTCACAAAAAAATGACGTAGAAAAATTTACTATAAACTATTTAAGATTTAATTACATTTTTTATAGTAATATTTACCATAATTTTGGTCATTTTTACTATGACTATTTTTCCAAGAATGAATAAAAAATTTGTTAAAAAAAATAATAAAAAAATCATTTTCTAACAAAAACAGCGGCGCACCAAGTCCGCAGTATTCGACGGGGCACGCGGAAGGCGTGCCAGTGCCCGTGGGCGCGGGTTTTACGGCGCCCCGGCCGATCGAGGAGCAAACCGAGCCCGTCGACTTCTCCACGGCGAACGAGCCGGTCAACTTCAGCGGCGGCATCAGGCCTGTGCCAGGGTTCCCGCCGCCCGGTGTCCACGCGGCGGCGTACAGTCGCGAGAGCACGCCCGACAGCGGCGGATCACACTACATGGACGCTTATCGAGATCCCACTGGTGAGTTTTCTAGATTTTATTAATAATTGACAGGCTCCGAACCAATTTAGGAAGTAAACTGTGTGTAAAGAGTTATAAGAAAATTGATGTTAATCGTTATACATAAGTTAATGGTAAAATAGTGTGTTATTTTTAAACTTTCTATTTGTGCATAGAAAATGGAATATTTATTATGAATAGGCACAAAAGCATTTGTCTAAAAAAAATATAATGCCCATTTATGAGCCAGTGAAGAGTCTACTACAGCGTAATTTTAGTAGTAACAGACAACTGTATATAGAGCGGAAGAATTTATAAAAAGTTTCCGCTTTTGTTTTTCAAGAATGAATGTCTATTTCTTTTGTAATGGAAAAAGCTATAGTGATTCTTTTAGAAAAAAATAATCATCAGCCCAGTCTTCATTAAATTTAAATTAATTTAAAAGAAACCTATTGCTCTCATGCTACTAAAAATAGCACTCTAAAAAACAAACCAGTCGATAAACAATTGTAAAACTTCAGAAACAAATACTTAGAAAAAAAACAATGGATTTTTCATTCTCCGCACTCCGCAATATCCACGGTAGCCAAGCATATTACAGTGGCCCACATTTACGATCCTGGCAAAAGTCAGAAACGCTCCGCCTCTCTCTCTCTCTCTCTCTCTCTCTTCCCCGCTCGGCGATGAAAAGCCAGCGACGGAGAAACGCCGGGCGCATGCACGCTCGGTCCTCTCGCTCTTTTTTCCTGCGGCGCTCGCTATAAATTTGCGCGAGACACGTTCCAGTCGAAATGAATACATTGTCGGGTAGCGTGTCATTACATTGGCCGACGTGCTGCAGCGGCGGCGCTCTCTCGCGAGAAAGGGAGCGAGCCGCAGAGGAGCGTCGGTGTGTGGGAGCGCGCGCGTACAAACCCCGTCGGCGCGATATATCGGGAATAGAACAAAGACCCCCGCGCCGCGGCTCCCCCGAGGCGAGCGCGCTTACAACTGCCGAATAAAAATTCGCCCGGCCTCTCTCTGCCTCTTTTTTCCCCCGTCGCTCTCTCATTTTCCCGGCGACTGTTGTACACGTCGCCCGGATTCCTCCGTACCTTGGTGTACACCGGCGAGCCCACCCTCTTTCCCCGCGGCCTCTGTGTCGCGGCCGCACAACGGGTCATTGTTAATTATCAATATTTCGCGTGCGCGCGGCGCGCCGTCTCTGTCGCGCGCGGCAAAAGTCCGACGAGCCGCGTCCGACGCTGGGGAGCAGTTATTGAAATTGAAACATACACGGATGTCGCGCAATACCTATACGCCGCGCGTACCCGCTGCCTTTTTTCGGGGGGGCCGGCGAAATGTTTGCGCCGCTGCTCTGCAATTCTTCCTCTCTCCCGCGCTGCAGCGACGAACGAGCGGGCGCGGACTTAACAACGGTTAATCAACCGCTCGGCGAACTTGTCACAATGAAGACCGGATGTTTTTTGTTGATCATCGGCGTATTCTGTCTGAGTCCACACCCCGGCTACGGAATGAGTGGCGTGCAGGCGGAGTACCCGGGCAACACGTACACGCCGTATCCAGCGGCGGGCTACCAGTGCGGCGGCAGCTACCCCGGGGGTCCCGTCACCTCCGGCTACCAAATACCGGCGGGCTACACGCCCGCGCCCTGCTACAGCATGCCACCGCCTCAGCACACGATCGGCCCTCTCGACAAGCCCACCGGCAAGGACGAGAGGTAAGCCGACTTTTTCCCCTCGGTCGACTGGTTTCTACACCACCCACTACTATCGGTCGCCGTTGCTGTTGCTCGTACGCGGAAGTCGACATGCGTGTCGACGCGGTCACGCAATTGGAAGTCAGACTCCGTTTTTTTTCGAACAACCGGGAGATCGAGGATTGCGCCGTTTCGACTCCAGTTGTTCTAGTGCACTGACACGTAATCGGCTTGTTTCTTACGTTATCGGCACTTGTATTTTTTTTTTCATAGTGCGTTCTTATAACTTGATTATTACAGATTTATGAAATACTTTTTTATAAAAGAATTAAAATCGCAGTATGCATTGTTTTTCACTAATATTATAACTGTGTGAGACATTATCAGCGGAATATTGTGAAATACGTTCATCAACAATAACTGTAATACAGCATTTAAATTTTTCCTTTGTCGAAACGGCTTGAATCATAAATCCTCTCATAAATCTGTTCTTACGAAAAAACGAGGAGCTCTGTACCTTCATTAAAACATAATCAGCAAGCCGAAAGACCAGCGAATTGCAGCGCAAAGCGTTACAACCCTCCCACGGTAATAAGAAAAAAAAGAACACGGCCTCGCACCCCACACAGCTTGCGCGGCGCAAGAAAAGAGCGTCCCGCAAACGAAGCCTACGCGCGCTTAATTCGTTAAAAAGCCCGGCGGCGGCGGTGGCGGCGGAGCTTCCGAAACTTGCCGCGTATCTCGCCCGAACACTTGAGCACGTCCGCCGCCTCTTTCCCGCCGTTATATATACAATACACAGCGAGGGCATCGTTCCGCGCGCGCATACAGGCGCGCGCCGCGAGGCGCGTACAAGGCAATTCCGGGGCGCGATTCTCGCGGTTCCTCGCGAGCAATCGAGGAGCGCCGCCAGCTAAGCTAAGCCTCCGCCTCCTCCTCCTCTCCGCGGGTGCATACCTCCATTTTGTTAATTAAAGTAATTACTCTTCGTAGGCGAAAGTGCCAACCTTATTCTAATTGACGTAAAGCTCGGCGGCGGCTGTGGAGATGCTGCGAACGAGGGAGAGAGAGACGCGGCTTTCGAAGGGGTGCAGGATAAGGTCGATGCCGGTGGAGGTCGGGGTATAATCAGTTGCCACCGCACTGGATTATGGGGAGGGAAGCGTCCCGGCGGGGTTAGGAGCTGGAACACCTCGACGTCGCGGGAAAACTCTCTCTCGACCCCTTCTTTATGCGGAGTGGGCGCCGGCCCTTTCTCTCATCGAAATTCGACGGTCCGCGTCAAATTTGTCGCGCATTCAGAGCGCCGCCACTGTCTCTGATCCGGCGTAATTTCGACAGCATTTTGACACTGGTCGTCCGGCTGGACGTGTAATTCGTGAGAGATCGGAATTAGTTTCGATGGATTTCGCGTACAAACTCCGTAATTATATGTAAATTATCGACTGTTCTACTTGATCGTATTCAGAAATTCAATATCTCTCTGATTAGGTTCAAATAATGTTTAATAAAAAGAAAATGAATTGAATTAAAACTAAAAAAATAATCAAATAAACCGCTCGTCGGAGCGAATCTCGTGGATCATTTAAAATAAAATAAAATGAAGCAGCTGATCGCAAATTACAATCACGAATTTTTTTGAATATACCAAATTATCTTAAATAAAGTGTGATGCGAATCGTCATTGAGGTTTCATCAATGAGACGAGACAGCAGGTCACCTTTCAAAAACTCGTCTTCTTTTATCCCCTCTACCGAGATTCCGTAATGACGTTGCTACGGTGGAGCGTGGAAACAGCCCGGAGCCAGCCGATAGCACGCGGCACTTGGGCGTTATTAATGACCCCCGCCGATATTGCCGTTTCGCCATACGTATATAAACTTTCGATCTAAACGTATTGCGCCGCTCGCGTCAGGGTGAAACTTTTATATCGCCGGGCTCTCTTTCTTCTCCATCGCGCCGGTCAAGCTTGAAAATATAGCCAGCTATTACGGATCGCAATTAAGTGTAAATCAACGTAATTATCGCCATTCGTTTGGAATAAGTGTATCGGTTGTAAGAAAGCAATACGTCGACCGTACCTCACCGAAAAGGCACCTTTTCATCTGGATGCCGATAAAGCGTCGAATGCATACAGTGCTTCTGAATTGAAAAGACATTAACTTGATTTGTTTGCATAGGGCAACTGTTAATTATTTCTAATGCCCATTCGCTGTTATCCATCACATGTTTAAGTAGAATTACGACGTTATTAAATTTAATCTTTTTCTTTGAAAACCAATCAAGAGAATCGTTCCATCGATTGTTTTGAAATTAATCAAAACTATGATCAAAAGTACTACAGGAAGACTCGCAAAATCGTAATTTCATGAAAATTTCTCTCGAGTGAAAACTCCGCGTTCGTAGTTTTCTTCATAAACGAGAAAGAGCAAAGCAAACGACAGGATAAAAAGCGCGGAAGAGTGCGCTTGCGTAAAACACGAGTCCACTGGTAGTCCGCGTTCGCGTTAGCGTGCACGCGCGCACGCGTTCCTCATATATCTCAATCTTCTCGAGTGAGAGAGGAGAGCCGGAGCGGCGCTCCTCTTTCTTCATTCCCGCGGCCGGCGAAAACGGTTAGACGTCGCTTTGGTAGGCAACCCGCGTGATTGCACTCAAGTCCCCGGCTCGAGCAATATCGCGGCCACTCAAGGGCCATCGAGCTTTCTCATAGCCCACCCCCGGCAAGAACCTACTCTCTCTCTCTCTCTCTTCCTCTCTCTCTGCGCCTCCGAATGCCCCGGGTATATAGAGACGCGGGCTCGAGTGGTGCGCGAGCTTTCGGCGTTTTTCATATGTTCCGTTAAATCAGGAAATGCAATCAAACTTTGCCGAGAGCGCGCGACCGTTCTTGGACTTTCGGAGCCACTCGAACTCGCTTTTCATAATTTTTTGCGCTCAAGGACAGTCGCCGCGGGACAGTTTTTGCCGGACGAGACACGTTGACGCTGATGAAATTTTTTAGAACACCTCCTATACCGTGGATTAATTTAGTTTGATTGAAAATTGTTGATGAAATGAATAAGTGGACAGAAGTGGAATCGAGGGGTTATCCATTCCGGGTAATAAATGTAACGTCATTTCTTGCAATTTCTTAATCAATAATTATTATTTTAATGATCGATTTTAACAAATCAATAACGAATATTAAACATTCAGCTCAAATGTTACTAAAATTAGATTGAATTCTCACGATTATACAAATTAAATTATAAAGAGAAAACTAATCCAAAGAATGGTCGAATAATAAACCAAATGGGACTTGGGAGCACTTTAAAATGCTATTTTTAATAAAAGCATTTCATTCATATACATGTATGTATCGATACTCCGGCCTCAATAGCGGAGCCTAAAAAAAAGCAAACACGTCACGCGAACGTGACCTCCGGGCAACCAAATTAGAGGCAAACACGCGGTGTCTCCCCCCGATAAATCACTTTACCGCGAGGCTAGCGTCGCCATGTCCTACCCTGCTGATTGATGATGTATGTGTTCGATGCAGTATGAATATGAGAAGACAATCATTGAATTTTGCGGGGGCCGGACCCCGGGCCGCCCCTCGCGGTCGCGACGGCAAGGAGCTGATACAGTGTCCCACGTCCTCCTGCGATGGCATGGGTCATGTCTCGGGAAACTACGCTACCCACAGAAGGCAAGGCAGCTTAATTTCGCTTGTCGGAGCCGTAGTCACGGACCTCTATTTTTTTTCTCAACAATTGTATTCTCACTTTTTTTTCTCTCGTATATCATTTTATATACGTATTGTACCTCCTTGTTTTAATCTCTCTCTTATCTCTCGCCCCTTTTTTTTTGTATGACACGACACGCACGATAATCACAGAGCGACACGTGACAAGTCGTACGATCACGAAATATGCGCAAAACAACTTAATTACTTTAATTATTCTTTAGAAATTATAATTATATTGTTCTTTTGATTTGAGCCAATTATACATATAACAAAAGTAATTTTTCTTTCACGTTACATTTTATTCCTTTGAAAAGATATTTTATTGATCACGATTTTTTTTTAAATATTTTTAATTGCTTATTTTACTTCAAGTACATACATCTACAAAACTATTGAGAAGATTGCATCACATAGATTATTCTTGGTTCCTTCTTAATTATTGTACTTTATTTATTTATTGTATCTCACTAATCTAAAATTTCGTGATTTCATTTTGTTCAATAACGTATTTAATAATTATTACTTGTATCAAATGTGTAGATGAGTTTTCGTGTTGAATGACACCTCCTTCCATTTTTAAACCCGACCCCTAAGAAAAGGGATGGCGAAATCGAAAAATATTTACATACGTGTGCGCCTCAACAATGAAAATGTCCGCAAAAGGGCATTGCTTGCGTATCATGCCAGCCTCGAGTGGGCAGTTTTGTAGCGGACTAAGTCAATGACCATGTCATTGCAAACTCGTTAATGCGTCGATCAAAATTTTTTTTATCACTGTTTTGCGTCATAGAAAACTTGTCCAGATCCTTAAATCTATAAAAATAAAAAGATCAAGCTATAATCAATTTTATTTACTTTTATACATTTTTAAATTACATTTTTACTACACGTACATTGCAATTTCTAAGACGCAAATCATAAAATATAACGAAAAGAAATAATATGAAAATTGTACAATTGGCAATCGGCGAGTTTCACTGGGGTCAGGTATGAGTGTTCCCCGCTCTCCCTTCAATGTTCTTAGATTAAGATTGAAGTTCTTCTCTTATTCGTAAAAAAAAACGCTAGACAATTTATAAAGTATTCAATCTTACGAGCGACATCTCATGAGTGATCCGAATGGAACACGGCGTTGCCATTTGCATGTATATATATTTACATTTATTTTGTGTACTTATTGATTCTGGACGCGTGATTCCACAAAAAGTTTTCTCCAGTCAAGCCGATGATCGAATATTGTGAATCCTTGCGACACTTTGATTTCCGCCGATCAAACTGTACTAAAATAACGAGCACAAGAATAGTCGTGAAGCCCTTAACGATATTTTATAAGAATAAGAATCTAATATGTATAAGTAGACACGCCGCGAATCATGACGTCCTTTGGCAACGTCGCGTAAGTTGCATGCGATGTATTAACTATGCCATTTCTGGACGTTTATGAGGTGTGCGTTCGCTCAAAGCCATGAGGATGTGTGCACTGCGACTCGTCCTAACAAAATTCATCGAGTTTTAAAAAAGCGTTTCGACAAACGCTTCCCACGCGGGCCATGAAAAAGTTAATAAAACAGTGGCAGCGCAGCCTCTTCATGGCGGCATGTAAAAGCCTCGACAGCCGCACTAACCGGTCCACCTCGATGTGTGCCTCTCTTTACAGTCTTTCCGGATGCCCGCGAGCCGATCGCTCGCAGATCCAGGCGCACTCGCAGGAGCTGAAATGCCCGACGCCGGGCTGCGACGGCTCCGGCCACGTCACGGGAAATTACTCGTCCCACAGGAGCCTCTCGGGCTGCCCCCGGGCCAACAAGCCCAAGAGCAAGCCGCGAGACGGACAGGACTCGGAGCCTCTCAGGTCAGTATTACGCGCAATAATAAAACACACGTACGCGCGCGTACCAGCGCGTTTCCTTTAAAGGGCTTGCTGGCGCTGCAAAAGGGGAACGCGCCTATCCCCCGCAGCCCGAGCCGAGTTTAAAGGGCTAAGACGCTGACTAATATCTTGCGGTTTCCGCTCGTTTCACGCTCACGCGCGCCTCCTTCTCTCGCGCTCGTTCGCTTGGATCTCTCTCCTCTGGCTGCTGGATTCTGGGATTCCGCTGCGGGCCTCACAACAGATGTCCCATCCCGGGCTGCGACGGATCCGGCCACGCAACCGGCAAATTCCTCTCGCATCGCAGGTAAATCGTCGCTCAGGACACTTTCTTCGTTGTGTTTCTTTTGTTTTTGGTTTTTTGTTCCTTCGTATTGGTTATACTCCTTCGTTTCACTTACTTTCTTTGGTTAGTTTTGTTTTGTTTGTTTTCCCGTTTTTCTGTACATGTAGATAGTGACTTTTTTCTTTGATATATAATACATTATTATTGATCGAATTCATATCACTTTGAATTATTAATCGTCGCTACTGTGTATTACTTGCAGACGATTGATGCGACAACAAAGTAGCACACGTTAACAGGTTCAGTCCGATGTGGTATAAATATGTACCACGCAAATTTTTCTTCATATCCGTGATAAAAATATTTAACTCGACGCAGTTCCCACGTCTTGCAAAATAATTGATCTATGGCATGCGTACTATCGCAAAAATAATTGCTTCAAGCTCTTTATCGAAATGAAAACGATCGGTGATAGGAAAGAATTGTGTTATACCTACATCGGAGTGAACCTATTAAAAAAAAACCAACATAAATATCGTTTTTTTATAAACAAAAAAAAACAGCCCATATGAAATTTGACTCACAAATAGCTGCTTTCGAAGCAACGTCTACACGTTCACGCAGCAAATTCAATAACGACTCCGTCGGTGAAATCTCACATCGAGGAGGCGAGTCCCTGTAATTTAATTACCCCCCGCCTCCCTTGAACACGCGCGCACGTTGCGTGCCCAGGGCGCACAAAGAAAGAGTCCCGTCGATCGATCGACTCGGCCGGTTATAAGAATCGTGAACAAAAACGACGATGATTACAGCGCATCCGGCTGCCCCATCGCGAATCGCAACAAGATGAGGGTCCTCGAGTCGGGCGGCACGGTCGAGCAGCACAAGGCCGCGGTGGCAGCCGCCACCGCCATGAAGTTCGAGGGCGTCAACTGCCCCACGCCCGGCTGCGACGGCATCGGCCACATCAACGGCTCCTTCTCCACGCACAGATCGCTCTCGGGCTGCCCGATCGCGGGCCACGCGGTCAAGAAGCCCAAGTTCGAGGACATGTCCGCCATGTACAGCAAAGGCATCACAGGTGAGCCACGCCGACCCCTCTCTTCTCTTCGGATTTTTTATCACGTCTTTTTTATTGTCAACCGCTAACTTTGATCGAGAGTCAAAACAGTATGACGGCTTGCGTTGCTTTGACTTTGTCGCCTTGAGAGTAACGTCCGCGCAGACGATGCATTTGGAATGAGATTTAAAGAACGGCATTAGCTTATCAGTGACGAAATGTGATTTACCCGATTCTTCAGTTTGATAAGATAAGATTCTTCGGCGAGTGAATAATGAATTGTGACGGCAGGTCTGAACGATTGCAACGTCATACTATTTTTAAAGCCAACGACTTTATTTGCTCTTGTTGAGAAAAAAAATTATTACGCACTTTTGATAGCCATAAAAGTTGAACAATAAAGTCGGTGGTCGATGTGCGCTGGAAAGAGACCGATGATCCCTGTACAAAATACAATTTTTTTAAATTTCCGTTTGTCTTTCCCTTTCTTCCGTTTGCAATAAAATGGTTTAATTCGGTTAAAATAAATTAATTCTGCACAATGCAATAACGGCGAAAGTAAAATTTTTAAACTTTTCACATATAGTTGACCTCGTATTTGACTTTGTACTCTGCCACGCTCTGCTCTTTACTCTCACGCAACGATGTGCTGTCATACCAACGAGGTTTTTCTCCTTTACTAATCCTCATCCAGCCTAAGTGTTATCCCTTCAACTGTGTGTAAAGATTAGATTACATTTCGATTTTTTTGTAAAAAAAAAATCAGGCACATTCATGTTCTTCGCCCTTCGTGACTCTAGTCAAAATTGTTGCGCGATAGCATTAGTTGAACCCCTCTCACCTTGAAAATAAATAAACTGCATGTGTATTACTTTATTCTGATAGCTTATTACCCAATTGTACCAAAGTCAAATATTTGAAATTCAATATAAGCTTGCAGAGTTGGTTACATTTTATAACCAGTAAACAAAATAATTTTGTACTAATCTCCAAATGCACTTGTAATACTTAATCACACATAATGTAAATAATTTCATTAAATTTAAAAGTTGTTGACTGAAACTGCTGGTGTGTCTAAAACCAAAGGTTTTTCTTATACACTTGATTGTTCTAGAGTCACGAATGGTCACTAATTACGGAAATACAAATACACAATAGGTTTATCTGAGAAATCGCGGTAATATTATTTGTTCAGAAAACCTGAATTGACAGAAAGATACGTTTTACCTTATACGGCTTCCCATCTATTCTGACAATTCCCACGAGAACAAATAATTCTCTTTCGACGCCAAAAAATGACTATAAAAAAAAGTTAAATAATAAAGTGGATCAACGCCAAATATGATGAAAAATAATCTATTCTGGTTTATTCTGGGATCACAATCAGCTCCTTTCCTGTCATTGAGCTTTGAGGAGAACATTTACTTTTGAAGGTAAGGGACTGACGTACTCGCCACTTGTTTCTATGTGTTTCTTTTTCGGTGTTACATACAACAAATCCTTCACACACAAAAAACAATCTCTTCGACGAGGGCTGCTCGAGTGTTGGCGCGCGACACCATTAATTTTATGTTCAAACTCTCTTTTTTTTCTCTGCTTTAACAGTTTGTTCATATACTTTGTTTTCGTTAATTGAACGTACGCAGTTGGAAGCAAGACTCGCTTTTATCGCACACACCCGCACACGATCGCTTGGTAGCTTTTGAAAACTCGGCGGAAGTAAGCACTCACGAGCAGAGCGATTATTTCCGACTGCGTGCGCAATGGGTATTACACACTTTGAACGCCGGCAAAAAGAAACACCAACACTCGGGGCAACACCCTTCGTTCTCGAACTGTCTGGTATGATGGCACTTCACGCTGTGTTTTTCCCCCTTCTTTTTCCCTTTGACAATTGACTCGTCGAGTGCTTCACGGCGGCGTTCCTCTTGCACCTCTTAAACGCAAAGCTTGTCGAAATGAAAATAAAGAGAAAAAAAAAAGAAAAAAGAAATGCGTAAATCAGACTCCACAGGTTGCACCTGTTAACGTACGCCGCTTGCGCACTCGTTCGACGCGCGATGGATGTCATAAAGTGGGATCGAAAGGTAGACGATTGTTCGCTTGTCTGAGGGTCTTAAACCTGTAGTAATCGAGGCACACGACGCGTTGATAACGGCGCACAAGAAGCGTCAAAACGCTCGGCGCACGACACACTCGAAACCACTCCATGAATAATACAGGCGTGTGATAACGAGCAGATAATGGCAGCCCATAAAAAGGGAGCGAACGGCAATTAATGGGACAGGTACAGCTTTAACTTGTGATGTTTATCGAATCGTCAAGAAATTAGTAGCATCGTAATCTCTTATCGCAACTTTACTTCTTTACGTTTACTTCATTTTATTATAAAAAATTAATCTTATTTAACAATTTCTCACGCAAATAATCTTTACTGTAAACTTTATTCTTTAAATCTCCTTATCAGACTTTTCGGTATACCAAACTGCATTCAGAATTAAAAAATCACCCCTTAAGGAAACTTTTGCAAAAAAAAAACAATTAAACGCCTTCGATAAACATCTAAAAAGCGAAGCTGTACCGGGAGCGCACGGTCTCTTGCTGCGATGCTAAAAAGGAAAAGAAAGTCGTGACACGACACTGTCTCGTCCAGGGGTTGAAGCAAGCGGAGGCGGCGGCGGTGGCGGGCCACCGGGTGGCCCGGCGAGCTCGGGTCCACCCCTGGTCGTGAGCACGCCGATGAGCCAGCCCCTGGCCGCCTCGGGTGGCGGCGGTGCCCCCGGCGGCGGCGGCGGCGGCCCGGGCTCGAACGGCGGCGCCGCCGGCAACCAGGGCGAGGACCTGTACACACTGGAGGCCGAGATCACGGAGCTGCAGCGCGAGAACGCCCGCGTCGAGTCCCAGGTACTGCGTCTGCGCTCCGACATCACCGCCATGGAGAACCAGCTGAAGCACGGGGAGAAGGTGAGTCGCGGAGCCGCGACCCGGCCGATATGGCGCGCCCGATATGCGGCCGCGGAGCTCGGTCGGTACGGAACCTTGCGTCGGTGCGCAGGCCGGGGGGACGTACACCGCGACCGACGCACGCGCGACCGCCGTTCCTTCTCTTCTTTTTTTTTTTCATCCATCTCCCTCCTGGGCGTTGACCGCGCGATCGCACCGTCTCGTTCGCTCCGCGTGGATCTATATCTGCTCGCTTACTGGTTGATGTCAAGAGCGTGAATGACGATGCCACCGTGCCAGACATTTCTTTCGACGTACCATATGTGGACGCTGTAGAGATTTCGTTGGTTCTTATTCTTCTTCTTTCGTTTACACACGTTTTACTGTAGCTTTGCTCATTTTGTACACGTATTTTCAGAGAACACACTGTTTCAAAGTTTTATGCGCTCTTCCTTGTACTTTCTTTTCTGTTTTGCCTGCTGCTTTGGGTTTTCAGTTTTATCAACGCTTATCTTCAGTTGGTCTTGAGGCGTTCTTTTAGATATGATAAGAAAACTTACCATTTTTAATCAATAATCAATAATTATATCTTTTCGTACCATGTTTTAAAATCGTAAAACGAATCTTTAGGATAATGTAGTCCTAATCGCACGATTTTTTATTTGAATAAAAATTACTTGAAATAAAAATCATTTTTTTCTGCGATACAATTTTGAAATTTACGAACCGCATCATTAGAGTCACTGTATAGAATTTGTTAAAAGAATTTAACGCAAAAGCATATATAATACAATGATAAATAATAAATGATACTTACCAGAATTAAATTTGTAAAAGAACTACGTTTTTATATACTTCATTGTTTATTCTTCGCTTCAATGAGCAATGACATTATTTCTTGGTTTTTCAAAGAGCACATGCCTTATTAAAATGCTAATTTGTAAGCATGTAAATACTCATTAAAAATCTATATAAAAAAAATCAAACAGAGGAAAATTTTAAAAACGACACGTCTAAACCGACGCCTCGCGCTTAGAAAGTGCTAATTACTTCATTATCCGTTTCATTAAACACGAACCACTGAAACTACGCATTTAAGAATGAAACGACAGTTACTTAAACTGAAAACTTCCCATTACGACACCACCACTGCTTAAATACAAAAAAAAATCACCTGGAAATTTCAGTAAACTTAAGAAACTTTTTAATCCTCGCAGGACAACTCGTCACTGTCACAGCGTAACAACAACCTGAACGAGTACTACCAGTCCCTGCGCGACAACATGATCACCCTGCTGGAGCACGTGCGGATACCGAACGCCACGGGGCCCGGCGGCGTCGTCGCCCCGGAGAAGATGGGCCACGAGAACTTCGACAGCTACCTGACGAAGCTGCAGACCCTCTGCACGGCCGACGGCTACTGCGCCGACGACGGCCAGCGGCCGATCTACGAGACCGTCAAGACCGCCCTGCAGGACTTCACCGTGCTGCCCACGCCCATCTGAGACCATCCCCATCAGGGCCTGTATCGGAGAAATGACTACGCGTAGTCGCGGCTACCCTGGATCGCGGCGCAAAGGGATAGCGGCTGCGAAACGTTTTGAGCGACTTTTCGGGGGAAATGTCTTTCCGCCCCGTCACTTTAGAGAAAAATATGTTAACAACTTTTCCGTGATACGATAGCGACGATACGATGGATTTAACGTAGTTCTTTATTACCGTAATATGAGAAGCTTTTTACGTGAGATTTTATATTTTTCATATCACGAGACGTCAATTCCACCGGGAAATAGAGTTTAAATTTATTGCGCACGCTACAAATTGTCAATCAGCATTCGGTTTTGTAACGGAGCGTTAAGCTCCCGCGCAACGCGCATTTTCTCCGCAGTGACGACAAAAGAAAAGTACAAAACCTTTCCAGCGCGATTTCTCGATAAATCGAACGCGAATCCCGCGCGGCCGACAAAAGCGCGTCGCAAGTCATTCTTGGATATCGACAACGTAATCCCGCCCGGGTGCGGGGGCGGCCGAGCAGCGCATTCCACGAAGGTGTAATCTCTCGCGGTGCGGCTGTAGCGCGCGCAACGAGTCCGGCTACCGGGTACGCTCAGCAGATAGGCGCCATTGCCAGCCGAGCGAGATGCTCGAAGGCGGCGGACTGATGTCGCGCCGACCCCCGATAACGCGAATTGCAATGATAGCGCGCCTCGCGGATGCGCCGTTTATTTTTACACAAGCAAATGAACAAAAAAAAAAGAAGGGAGGAAAGAAAGAATTAAGTAAATAAATGTGAATTTTTTTCGTCTCGTGCGGCTCTTCGGGTAGTTGTCGGCGGAAATGACTCGTGTGCGTGCGTGTATCAAGTGTAAAAAAAAGGTATGAAACAATGACGGGCCCCCGGGTGGTCTCCACCGTACACTCGCCGCGGTGTAACGAGAGGAGTCGCGGGGTAAGGGACGAACCATTTCGTGCGACGTCGACGTTCTTTTTGTACATATATAAGCATACAGAGTCACGCATTGGCAAAAAAAAGCGATTTTACGAAGTATACTTGTAAATAAAACATAATCATAAGCAAGCTAACTGTAAGTCGTTTATATTAATCGGGAGGTGAAAAAGGGGGAAAGTCGGAGGCGAGGGGTGGAGATACGAAGCAGAAGTTACGTGTAGGCCGAAAGAGAGGGAGGAAAACGTTATACGGTTATGCGATAAGGACATGTAAAAAATTTTAGCTTAGCTGTATATCGATCCTTACTTGCGCTTAGAATTTAAATATCGTGTAACTATGACTATTACCGTTCACCCCGTTCACATTACCGCTGTTTATCTGTCACAGCCGCGCCGGCCCTTCAGGCAGGTCGGGCGAGCTTTAATTATTACTATTATTGGGTATCACCGTATTAACCATTTTAACATCGATAATGACAAATTGAGAGTGCGCGCGCGCGCGTGTGTGTGTGAGGAGTGCGAAGCTACCGGTGCGCGACTGTTCATTGTTAACTTATCATCGCATTTCGTGGGAGTTCGTGATCCGACGAATATTGGAGCCACGGCTGGATAAAAGAAAATAGGCTGGGGCGCGAGAAAGCGACAATGGTGTTTATAATTTGTACATAAATTACTTGTAAGGAGAAAGAGGGCGAGCTTCTCTTTTAGCGATGCGGCGTGTCGCACTGAATTTGGCGCCTCGCCCTCGGCTTCGGCAAAATTAACCGACGTCATTATCACTCGTCGGTGCAGCTCTGGAAAATTTTGCACCGGCGACGAGGGACGAGAGAGAGAGAGGTCGGGCTCACCGGGAAGACGACGGCGAGGCGCAAATTCGACGGTTTGAGAAGGATGGCGGTGAGTCGCGCTTATTGCGTCATGTCCTGTTAGCGATTCAGCTGGTCAATGACTGAGTAAATAAATGTCTAATTGTGGTAAGGAAGTGTAACCTCTTGTACGAGAGAAACGGAAAAGGTGCAATCAAAGAATCTTTCGATGAAACCAGTGATGTTCCTTTAGATTTCTTTTTATTTCGTACTATACCGAATATATATTTGCAATCGTAAACTAGTCGTTAAGTTGGCCTGGATATTTTTATTTATGTTCTTTGATGCCGACGAATTTTTATGAATCTTGTACATTGCATTACTTCGATAAGAATCGTTTTGTTGTGTGCCTTATGAGAATTTATGTTTTTACGATCATTGTATATTTTATGATTCTTTCGAGTTGAATATCATTGGTCTCGAGTATATCATTGACACTTCATCGAATAAAAGAAACACGATCTTAAGTGCAATAACCAAAAAAAAGTATGTCAATTGCATTGCACTCGATTTTTTCGCGGATAGGGTCAGTACCCAAGTACAGTGATATTTAGAATTTATTAAACATTTAACTATTGAAATTTATTGTAATAGCGTTTATAAGTTATTTGCGTATGGTTTTTACCTGATACTGTGACAATTTGTTTATTAACGGAGTGGCCAGTTGGTGATTTTGCACTAGTCGATAATAATTTATTGTTACAAGTGATCTTTTTATCTGCTGTTTCTTTTCTCTATACTTATTGATTTTTTTTTATTGTTATAAATATTATATACATTTTTCTACATACTCTGCGATAAACCAAGTTTGTCGGTGTACGCGTATGCCTTTTGTTACATTTTTTTATTTAACTAAGGTATTTTAAATGTTGGTACAATTCCTTGATATTAGCAATGGAAATTAACGAAAATCTTTTTTTTTAATTCTTGAAAACCACAGTCAAACAATTAAAAGCATAAACTAGCATGAGCTGAGTATTGTAATTAAATTTCAAATACCTTGGGTAAAAAGTTACTTCTATAAGTTTCGATAATCGTATACTTCTTAACTGTTTTATTCATCTTGCACTGTGACTTATCTATTAACGTTTTTACGAAAAAAAACGGCAAAAGCTTGTCACTGTATCGTTGTTGAATGAGCTGATTACGTGAATACACGATAAAATAAACGAAGAAATTAACAGTGCGTGTTCCTCTCTTTAAAGGAAAAAAAAATTCAATTTATGATCAATTGTATGACCGTGCTAATAAAATACGCAATGTTATGACAACTAGTCAGTAACGGAAAATGGCTTCTCGTCTTATTATACTTTACTACATTCCATTATCATGCAGTATACGTTTCATTAATTAATTTACTAATTGGTATGAATATAGCTGGGAAAATTTACGACGTTTTACACTTCGTCCACATTTTTCTTGTCGGTCGATGAAGTCTCTTGCGCAATTCATTCCCAAACGAATCTTTCTTTATCGATTTGTAGAATGCATTACGTTCGGTCAATCCGTGCCATCTTAGATTCTTAACTGTTTATTTTCTCGTTGGACAAAAGTCAATGAAAGGTCCACTCTTTCCATAAAAACAACAACAACGACATAAAGTGGAAATTTCGTTCCATCGAAAAGAAAGTGTCACGCGAAAAACATTTCCACGCGACTATCGAGAGCTGATTCTGGTGGCAGATGGGGGGCACGTGTCGCGTGCATTCGATCCTCACTGATATTCATCGATTTTACGAGCGCGTTTGCGTCCTTGACGTTAATCGTTGCGTGTGCGCGTTCTGTGTGCTTACCTCTCTGCTCCCGCGCTCGGCTCTCTCTCTCTCTCTTTTATCTCGCGTAAAAATGTTGCGCTCGAAACTTTGCGTTTGCACGAGCGACGAGAGAAATGCGGACGCGGACGGGGGCCTCTCTCCGGGACGTTTCGAGAAAAGGAAGGCACGGACGGAAAGAGTGTGGCGCGCAGAAACAGGAAACGGGCTGTCGGGGGAAAAATTCTACGTAACCGATAAGGACCTCGCGGATATCAAGCCGCGGCGATAGGCAAATTAAATATACGGAGGAGAACGGGGAGTCACGATTTTTATCAGCCGCTATGCAATTTAGAACGTGATATTATGTACATATGAAAAGAGGTTGAGCAAAAATGTAAGATCAATTATTTACACGAGTGTAGTGTGACACGCTGACGGAGGTGGGAAGAGCACGTGAACGAGGGTAGGGGAGACGAATAAACAGACGAGTGCGAGGAGGAGCGACGAAAGGCGTCTTATCGTGGAAATATACCTTAACCAGCACCGTGTAGTGAGAGTAAATGATAAAAGTTTTAGAGAATAGAGACTAGTCAAGGCGAACAATTACGATTAAACTCAAGGTCAGGGGGATGGAGAATGATGGAATAAAAAGAGAACTAACAAAGTTATCAAACGTATACGTGCGACTTTTCGTTCTTACGTTCCTCGTCGGTTTTTATCAATTGTATGATTGATTACAAGTGCGTACACATGCGTCTACGTAAAAGAAGTCGATCGTTGGCCGCCAAGGCGTCGAGGCAGATTTTCGGTGCTGAAAAAAAGAGTTTAAGAATATTGGAGGAGGAAGAGGTTATATGAATGAGAAGCGCGACGATGCCAATTTATCGTTCGTTGGCTGATTGTGCGGATATATTGGTGCGCGCGACGATGATGGCCAACCGTCGCTGAATTTGTAACGATACGATCAATTCATTATTGCCCCGTCGATAGGTCGTTACCTTTTTTTCGTTAATTATTATCATTAACATTATTATAATTATTATCACTATTGTTGCGATTGATAAAGTTCTACGAGACATAAGTTCAGCAATATGCTTTAAGTCATAAGTATAAATGTTACTCTGATTGAATAAAGCGTATTTATCAATGATACACAATTTCAAATTTCTTTCATCCTTACTTTAAAACCCTCACTTTATCGTTAAGGTTTCAGTTGCAATTGCTAAATATAGCAATTCATGTTTGGAAAAAGATTATTGAATAAATACTTACACGATTGTGCTTGTTTGCAATTCCTTCAAAATATTTTCTGTTTATCATAAAAAATGTTATCACTTGATAAAACTGTAAAAAGAAAATAAAAACAAAATTCTTTAGTTATTCGAGAGAAAAGAAATAGCACGCACCATTGAGAATACCTCATCGTGCAATCTACTGCGAAAATTACAGATCCATATTCTGAAACTTGTAAATAAAAAATAAGCTTGTTCAATCTTCAATTTCTTCTTCGATTGGAAATTTGTACTTTCCCCTAGAAATTATCTACAAAAAAGCAATGGGATAGCGAGTGCAACCAGGTAAATTGCAAGTGGAAAAGAAAACCAATGTCATTGTAACTTTTTATCTCAATATATTTATATCTCTCATCATTAAAAAAAGAGTCTTACTGATACAATCTTGCAAAACGTCGTCGCTCATCTTACGCAACTTATGCTTACAACGTTATAAAATATATATCACAATAAAAATGGACGTGTGTGTGGGTGCACCTCTTCGTCGTCACTACGAATCGTCGTCGATCTCCCGGGCTATCGCGACGTGTCCCACGTCCCAGAAAAGAAAAGAAAACAGACCCCTAATTCCTTCGCGCAACACACGATTGATGCACACAACGTCGTCGCTTCGTCCTCCTTTTCTCTCATGCCCCCCGTTGCTCCGCGTGCGTCGCGTCTCTCGATAACGAGGCGAGCCTTCGCGCACCCCTCCCGAAAATATCCGATACAGTCAAGGACTCGAGGGAAAAAAAAGAGTTCGACGCTTTATAAAAAGAATCGAACGAAGGCGAAAGGAGAGCGAGAGAGCCGAAACGAGAGCGAGGAGGCTTTTTTCGTCGCCGGGCGCGTTGCGCTTTCGGCCTAATCGAACGGCCGCGTCGAAGTAACCGCTCCTCTCTTTCTCCTTTATACATGTATATACACTCGTGTATATATACTCGATGATTTTTGTTTTCGACTCTCGTTCGGGCTCCGCCGCTCCCGGCGGATATGTAAGAATCTCGGTAAGTAGTGTAATCGCGTCGACGCGATGCGGCGGGCCGCTTCTCGTCGCCTCGCCGCTTCTCTTGACTAGAGACAAGCACTTAACTCTGTCCACACACTCATTCTTCGATCGGGTTTATCAGAATCACTTATTTCTCTCTCATCCGCACTCCGAAAACGATGCATTTAATTCTCACGCGAATGTGCTTCGAACAAAAAAAAAGGGAATACTTGGTACGGGGCATATTTAGTCCTAAGTAAATATGCTTTGGTATTCGAATACTTGTTTCAACTAGTGCGATTTACTTGAGTAAACAGCCTGAGATGACGGTTTGAAATTAATAAATATTTCAACTTGAAATCAACTAAATATATTATTACTTTCAAATACTGCTGAAAACTTATTCGAAGTAAATGAACTCGTTTTCAGTGCACGCATGCCCCTCGCAAATAAGATTCGCCGCTAACGCGAACGTACCGCTCGAGCCGGGTGTGTATGTGTTAAGAGGAAGCGCATTTTTTTTCGATCGAACGTGCAGGCAGTATATACCCTGCGCGCGAGACTTTTTTCCGTTCGCGTCCGTTATATTTTCTTCTTTCTCTCGCATTATGTACATCCGACATCACCACGCCTCCCACGTGAAACAACGTGGCGTTTTGTACGCTTTTTTTCCTCTATCCCTCTCGTTCTCCCTCTCCCTCCCTCCTCCGTTCATCGTCGTTTCGTCCTCGTTTGTTCCGCTCGCTGAAACGTTCGGTGTGCACCCATCCTCGCGCATTACTTTGCACGCAACGCGTTCGTGTTTTTGTTGTGTGTATGTGGGGCGGCCGTCGCACGTAGAAAAGCCAGCTCTTAGTGGATCGCCCTGAGTCCTGGATGCGAGAAGCGCGAGGCTTCCAACACGACGCTTCACCTGGAACACCAATTAAATTTCTTGATAAGTTTCTTTCTTGCATTGTTTTTTTCTTGCATTTTACAAATCGAACTTTTTGTCGCGATCGAAAGTTTTTACGGAACCGATGACCGTGATCCGTTAAAAAAAGTTAATTTAGACTTCCAAGAAAGTTAAGTAAGTAAATTTCATTATTAAATTTTAAATAGCTTTTCATATAACAACAGCCAGCATAAAATACATTCGAGCGATTCCCTGAAAAAGTACAATATTTTTATTGTGTTAACTCCGTGGATATTTTGTTAAGAAAGTTAAGACTGTAATAGTTTAGATAAAATGAATTTTTTTTTATAAAAATAAAACTTTTTTATTTTAGGATTCTTATCCAATTAAGGAGAGATACGTATTTCCTATCACAGATATTACACAAAAAATACTGCACTTTTAGAGAAAACCCATTTAACACAACTGAAAAGTGGTTTTAACACTTAAAAAAAATTAAAAAATCAAGGCAACTTTTAGGAATTATCTTACCTCGCATAGGGAGGCGGTGGCGTGTGAATCGGTGGCTCCATTATGGGCATAACGGGGACACCAGGTACGACGGCTCCCGGTATCGTGTGCTCCACGGAGAGTACCGAGACCGCGCCGATGCTGCTTCGGTGGCTGGACCTCGCCAGTTGGCCCGGATTCAGTTTAATAGCGTCGTCGTAACTCGGCGGGGCGGCGTCCGCCACGGCCTCGTAATCCGGTGGCTTCTGTCGCGAGGAGGACGACTCCTCGATCGATATCACATGGATCGGATCGTCGATCTGCAGAAGTAACACAAGATGCGCATTTTGTTAAAATTGCTTTGTGGGGATTTGCGCGCGAGCGACTGGGCAAGAGACGCGCGCAATTGGGATGAATTAAAGTGCACATTGGGTAAATTGGGGGGAGTCGCGTGAACGAGGAGAAAGATGATTCACCGACACTTCTCTCACGAGGGAATTTGTTTTTTTGCTTTTCCGCGAACTCTGAAGTTTTGCTTTCAGCTTTTCTTTTGTGTGCGCATCACTTTTGATCAGTCGAATGTATCGGACGTCAGTGCATTGCTACTCGAGCCGTCCAACAGTTCGAGTGAACTTTATGCCGCTTTGTCAGAGATTTTTACTCGAGTTTTCTCCGCCGCGCGTCGCTTATAACTTTGCACTTTACATTTTTCGCTTTCTTGCTAATTTTGACGTAAATCGGCTCTTCGGTGCAGTTCCGCAATGGTTATAAATAAAGCCGGGCATTAATAAAACTCCTGGAATTGTAGTCGATAAAGACCGATAAATAATTTAACGCGCAATTTTCCATATCGATTGTACGTTTTATTAATTAACCCGCTCTCCCACGTTGATCGAAATCTCCGCGGCGGAAATGTTCCGTGTAGAATAAAAAAATTAGTGTGTTATTGTACTAAATAAAGGCTATAAGTGGAAAACCGCAAATGACGTGGAACAAACCGGTCATATTCGACGCATCCATATTCATGCGGCGGCTATTAATAAACTGGAATAGTGGAGTGCACCACCTTAAGTTTATTTTCACGTGCAGTTTATGGGAGCAAGATGTCACAACGGATAGCGCAATGGACGCTCGCTCGCGCCGGCTATATACACCCTAGGCGCCGGTCTCGATCTTTCTATTTTTAGCTGACATTTATACTTCTTGCCCTTACTGCTAAGCAGTGGCCCAACAATTGCCGAGTTCGCGTAATAGATGAAAAAAAAGGGGAGCGAAGAAAGAAGCGACGCGCATACGTACGGCAGGTAGCGCGCGGATGTGCATAGAGTATCAGAGTAACTATAGCCGCGTGCCGGTAAATATAGAAACGAATTTATACTTCCGGGTGAATATCCTTATGGCGAGAAACGAATCCTATTGTGTAACTCGGTAGCGCACGTAATCCGTGTGAATTCGGAACGTTGCGAAAAAGATATTTAATTAATTTTTTTTACAAAGCCTAGAAAGGTGTCGGTTTTCTTTATTCTACTTTCATTGCATGGATTGACCGAGCTCGAACCATTTTTTTCATTTTATTGGTGCGAGTCCCGATAGGCGCGAGCATTCACTTTATCGAATTTCCATTTCGTCGTTATTCTATTATTCAACATTCTTTTCTCCACGTTGAAGTTTTTATTTCGAACAAGTTATATTAATTACCCCAGATTATTGTTTTCTACAATAATTTGTATAATAGACGTTGACCTATTTTATCATGACTTTGATATATAAGTTACGTATATAAATCCATAATAGTATTGTTAACATTTCAACAAATAATTTACTATCGATTTTCCATCGTATATTAATGATTAATCGCAGTTACTGTGATAGCGTATTAATACTCCAACTTTCTTAATATTTCATAACAAGTTTACTTTAATTTTTTGTAATAAACACAAAATTATTTAAAAAGAATTTCCTCAACGGCTGCACATCAAAAACTTGCAAGCATCTCCAACGGACATTGTTTGCATTTTATATTATTGCATTTGATTTCAAGAACAAAGAGATGCCTCGAGTCTAATTGGAAAATTCTCTGATCTCAATTCGAGCGGCGATCGATTGCAATCAACGATTCATTGCACACGCAAATTCAGCAGCGCCGACGCGAAAAGAACCGACCATTAAACAAAACACAATCGAGTGGTAAGCACGCGTCACGGAGGCTAAAGGCCTCTTGGCTCGGATTTTATCGGTGCAAAAACCCCCGTCGCCGTCCTCGGCGAGGAATATAAACAAACGGAACGAAACTGGGATGTGTAATGCGTAAACGCGCCCGGAGAGCGCAGGCCGGATTTATCGAGGCGCGGGGAAGGAAAAATAATGGCAATTCAATGAGGCTGCGAAAATGCCGTTGAGCACGCTTCGATAGCGATTTCTGTGCTGGCGCGCGAAACTACACGCGCCGCGACTTTTCACGTAATCGAGCGGGCGCGCGAGCATGTCTATCAGTTCAAAAAGTTCTCGGAAGACTTCTTTTGTTAATTCAATCGACTCCGATCGCTCCTTTTTTTAAATTGATTATTACGAAATAGAGGTGGATGGATTTCTGCTCAAATCAAGTTTTAACGGAGTAATCGTGAATTATTGACCGTGATGTTGCGGCTTTACTCGAATTAGATGCAATTTAAAAGATGAAATTCGACAGAATAATTGAGTTTTTTGTATATTTTTTGTTCATTAAGTATTCGAACAGATAAAGGATCAAATTACTTCAATTTTTTAAGTAAAACGGTTTTTGCAATGAAAAATTGCATTATGCATTTTGCATAAGTATTCAATATTCATTATTATTCGTAGGTGCGTTTCGCGTTAACGTTGAACAAGGGGCTCGACACGAAAAATAAGCATATGATAAGAAATGTATTTATTGATCGTAAAATGTGACTATTTGCAGAAATCTTTTGTCGTCCTCAAATAAAGCATGTAAATTAAGAATATGCGACTGAAATTGTTGAAGAATTCACACTTTTTCGTCGTCATTTGAGATATGGCTAATTAAAAGAGTAACGCCACGGACTTGTAAAAATCTTGTTTGTGATTAACCTTGGAAGACGTATAAAAAAGAACTACACGCGTACTGGAGAGGCAAACAATTTTTGCAAGCTTATCGAACTCATTAACGAAAGTGATAAAATATTTGCGTTAAAACGTTCAACATTTTGAAAGTGTTTGTTAGCGCTTAATGGTTTAGAAGAGCATTGAAAGTAGAAAGTAAAACGCAATAGGAGTTTAGCTTCCAGAAGGTGTTACAATATTTCGCAACTTTTTTTAATCCACAGTGACCGAGAAAACTTCCAAGTCGTAATGTGCGCAAACGATTTTCTTCGAGCAAACTTCGGTTGACGCGAGTAGCGTACGTGCGACAACGATCACAGCTTTTGTTCATCAGGCGTTTCATTGAAACGTCATTTTAATTTATCGCGGCTCTTGTCTTATCCAATTGATCGTTTACAAGATTTACACTCTATCGATGAAATAGAACTTAAATGTCGATTCGAGCAAAAGTAGTTAGTTTTATCTAGTTTTACACTCGCTTCGCGCGATCAAAGTGACCTTATCCAGAAACATCCGGTTATTGATGGAAGTGATGCACATTATATATAAACCATTTTAACTTTCCCATTGTAAACAATACGTCAGAGTGAACCATAAAACACATTTAACATACTAATTGTATATTTGTCGAAAAAGTGGGGTAAGCTTCTAATTCAGAGATTATGAGTTTCATAAAAAAAAAAACACTAACCTGGGCAGTGATGGGATGAGCAGCTCGCTGTGTTTGCGTACTGGTCCTGGTCGGCGGTGCGTGCAGCCAGCAACACATCGCGGCGCATATTAGCAAGGCGCCAACAACGATGCAGGCCACTCCTACGTATCTGATAGGTTCGACGTAGTTTTCCGCCAGTCCCAGCCAGTTTATGAGGGCACCGACGCACAGCAGGACCATACCATACCTGTAGGGTCGCTGTGATCTTCTCGATTCCTCTATCGTCATTGCTGAAACAGTTTACAGTTTTCGTTGTACGCATTTGCAATCTCCTTTTCCTTATGCTATTAACCGGTTTGCGATACCTAGTACACGCTGCAATTCCGTAATACTTGCGCTCTCGATATCAAAGCACAATCGGATTATATAATTCCGCAAGACTAATGAAGGTCGAGTTAAAAAATCTCTCTTGAGCTCCAGCAATTTAGCATAATTCGATTGAGATGCAAAAGTAAGGAATCACTTCGACTCTTCCAAGTTTAATGTCATTGTTTCGAAGCGTACGCGCTCTTAATCACTACAACACGGCTAATTTGACACATAAGTCCGCTGGTAATAAACTATAAAAACCTGGCATGCATACGCATGTATTCGAAATGATTCATCGGCCGCATAAGACTGCAGAATTGTTAATAAATTTACATTGCTGTTCGATCGATAAAGAAAACGGCGAGTTTCGAAAATGTCGTAACGAAGTGTACCGCGCGTCTCGGCTTTTGCATTTTCACGGCGACGGATTTCGGAATCGATGTTTTTTTCATTCGATTTCGTCTAATGCGCGCCCAGCTCGTTCATTACGTAATGCGATTTTATCGATCGCAATGATTTCGCGGCGCCAATGCATATAAAGCGGACGATGCAAGGAAGACGGTGAAAAGCAAACTAAATTGAGTGAAACCAATGCCAATTTACATTTTTATATCTCGAATAACTCAGATTTGCATTTTTTTAAATATAAGCGAAATTTTTAGTTTCTGTTTTATAAAACAGATAAAAATTTAAAACAACCGGTCTATAAAACACAATGTGGCATTGCAAAATTAAAATGAAATTTTATAAATAAATACATTTATCAACTTTTATTTAAAATTTCTTTTCAGAAAAAAACTCCTTTGCTCTAAGCTATGTCATTTAATAGTCATAAATCAGATCTGTTTTCAGAGCTTCCGCGTGACCCAAATGTCATGCGTCCAGTGATCCGTGATACAGCACTAATTCTAATCAGGACGTGCCATCAAAAGGTACGTGTGTGTAAAAAGGAAAAAGCTCAAGTGTCAACTTCGCCTCATCGTTCTATTTGCCCTGCGCTCCCTTTTACCCCGATAAATCAAGAGTGTCCCGGCGAATCGCGGACTCGTCATTGAGAGAAAGCCGACGGATAAACCTCTAGCGCACGGAAATCAGGAGAAAAAGAGTTTGGCTGGAAGTAGGTCGCCGGCTCGGCCGAACAATGGGAGGTTCCCGTGTCTCGTCTTCCTCGAGGGGGTGACACGCCAAGACCGATAAATAATGCGTCCCTGAAGATCACCCACCCTCTCGACACACCTTCCCCGCGAGAACGACGCGATGCGCCGCGGGATCCGCGATTTTTTTCCCTCTCTCACTATTATTTTTGTCCCCTCTCCTTTTTTTTCGAGTCAAATTGCCGTAGTCACGTGTGTCGGCCGGAATACGTTTGGACGGCTAATTAGAACGGCTTTTGCACCGTTTTACATTGGAGCTCGCTCGTTCAATGGGAGTCAACACATAGTAATCCCCTTTTATACGACGAGCAAATAAGTAAAAAATTGCGAATTTTAATTTTGTTCGATAAATTTTTATGATTTTCAAGATTGTAAAAACCCCCGTTTTACTTTCCTCGCTGATAACATTAAGAAGTCAAATAAAGAAATTTATGACTTTCCAGAGATAAACGTGCGTGATTAAAAAACTTTTTTTTCGAGAGTTCATTTAAAAAATGTCTGCGATTGTTGATTAAACGAACAATCATTTTAAAAACAGAATAGAAATTTTTTTAATGGAAATAACATTGCTCGGGTAATGAAACAATTCTTTTCTTTCAAACTTGAACTCAGGAGCCTCAATAGCCAAGGCACAAATAAAATAAAACCAGATCAAACTAAATGTTGTTACCATTTCGACTGTGCTCTTTTATTTGAGGCGAGGAATTTCTCGCCATTGAATAGTAAAGAAATTACTTCAAGTGAATCGCAACCGGTTCAATCTGCATTTGGTCTTTCTAGGTATGAGTGAATTGTACATTTTGTCACGGCTTAATCCTTGATCCAATTGTGACTTAGGTACAATTTGTCAAAATAAAATAACAAAGGATTCGTTTTTGCTTAATCAATTATTGTAATTGCTCCTGAGGCTTCAAGTTGCAAATCACTTCTCTCTTATTAAACACGTGACTTGACTAGATTTTCTTATTTATCTAACCGCAGTGACTCATTTTTTAATAATTTTGCATTAACTTTAATTAACTTCGACAATTTATTTTATAATATTTAACACAGAATTATTTCATTAAAATTAAAACGACTATTATTGTCATATCATAAAGTAAACTCTCATTCAATATTTGTTCGTCTTTAACTTTTATCAGATGTTAATTTTGAATTCTTTTCTTTATGAATTTTACATTTTAAGAACTTTACTTAACCTCGATTTTATATCATTAAATTAACTAAAATAAAAGATTAATCGGTATTAAAAGTAACAAATGTAAGAATAATTTGCAGTTTAAATATATTAATCTAAAGCAATTAATAATGTTAAAAAATGAATAAAAATTTCAATAATCAAATGAACATGGTTTGCCACTTTACTTAAAATCTAATTAATTTTCCTCAGAGGGCATATACATATTTACATATTTAAATGTCGAAGCGTCACGTAGTCATATATAAAAATTGATAAGAAACGTAAAAAAACGTCGATATTCATTCGATTACGACTTGGTCTCGCGAGACGGTTTATCAGTCATTAAGAAATGTAAAATGATGAAAACAGCGCGGCAATTACTCGGCGCCTCGTTTACGATACGACGTCGCGTAATGCTACGGTGTGTATACACATTTGACTGAAGTTATTTACGGGTAAACTAATTAGGAGTAATAATTAATTTTTGTTTTAATTCATAATATCACTAAAATTGACATTTGCGATTTAGAATTTAATATTTGCCCTTACAAAAAGGAGAGGCGACATGTTTGCTCTAAGTGCAAAGAAATTACGTGTGCGCGCTGGACTCGACGCGCTGGCCAAAACAAAAATTAATGTAAGCATTTGAGCCGCTGATAAATACTTAACAAGCTACGCATCGTCGAATGAAGTCGAGCGCGCACATCGCGCATAAAAGAGACGGAGAGGCGGACGAGGAGCAGTAGAAAGAAAAAAGGGGGGAAGGAGTAGTCGGGAGATATCACGCACGCGAAATTAATTGTAATTTCGAAACGTCACGTATGCAGGCGGAGCGGTAGCTCTCTGGATTCTCAAGGCCGGCGAGTGTCGTGCCCGTCGAGTTCAAATATTTCGCGGGGGGCTCGACCATCCGCAGACATAGAGACCGTGTGTACAAGTACAAACAATTAATTTCTGTCTCGAATTTACAATTAAGGCTGACATAAAATAATGATCCTAATGGATATTTATCATTATTATCCTAATTACTTAATCGTCTTTATTTTATTAATTTTATTAATTTAACTATTTTATTTTATTTTAATAAGTATTACTTCGAAATGTTACTTTAATAAGTTTAGTTTATATTGTGTAATCAATATTTTTAGCTTTACACTATTCATTATTATATAAGGATAGAATTTCTGGAATGAACACAGTACATTGATTACACCTGTACTGGTTTTAAGAATGACCTTCAAAGTAAACGTCGGACATCGAACTCGCAGCTCTGATGTGCTAATAACAAAAGTTTTTCTTTAAAAAAAGTCTTGTAATTTACTATGACAGAAAACTATCAACACTTATGAACAACGGTACTTAACAACTGGATTTATTACGCGATAGCATCAAGAACACCGATTATTTTCTCTATTCAATGGAAAATCATTCGTTAGATAATCGTTTAGGTAAATTTAGCACCTGAATCCACGTGGTAAGCAAAAAATAAAGTCTAAAGTTGAAGCAAGAAACGTATGCTTGAAAATTAGAAAAGTCAACAATGATATGCTAAATGATAAAGTGACGGTTATCGTTTTGCACGTTTCAAACACGTAAGAAAAACAAGTGGTGCACGTCCAGCAAAGGTGACTCGAGACATCAGCGTGATGTACAATTACGCGATAAGGGCAGCGAATTTCTCGTCTTACTCTCGCGACGCATTCTTTTCCCATGGTGAAGTAGTAAATTGTAGAAGATTCGCTAAAAACTTTCTAAATAATTTGAACTGGTACGGAGATTTTTTTTAAATACTATAGAACCTTCAACTATGCGATCTATTCTAACTGACTCATAAGTAATCACGATTCGCCTGATAAAGAAATTTTGTTCACGTGACCGCACGTACGTGATTTCTTATCAATACAGGAAAATCATGCTTATATCTATAAATTAAAACCACAAATCATTGTGAAAACTTTTAATTCATTGTTTGTCTTTTTAAGGTATGGAATAAAAAAACTATTCTATTTAAAAACCTTGATGGTCTAGAATCGTATAATTCGTATAATGAATAGTGAGACTTCCTTTATTGATATTTTTTTAAATAATTTTTTCCGCATAACAAAAATTAACTGTTATTGAAAAAACTTCTAAAAATAATTAAAATACAAATATGCGTATAAAATAATTTATGGATTACTAATTATCTAGTGCTCAACTTTTAAATAAAGCGTTGAAAGGTAAACAACTGATATACAAATAAAGATAAATTTGATAATTCTTTTTTTTTTAGACCAGTGATATTGTTATTTTAATTTCTGTAGAATTGAATACTGTGATCGTGAAATATATTCAGCTTGAATTATTGAAGTCGTAATAATTTTTATGGCGATATATTTTCCTTAAAAATTATTTTTCTTCGATACCTTTTTTATTACGTTAACATGGTGTCAACGATTACTTATTAATTAAATGAAAATAATGTAACGATTTCTTTCCTTTCCGATTAGTTTTAAAAGAAGTAAATAAATACCTGGTACTTCGCCAAATACAAGAAAAGTCGGCTGACAATGCGATCTATTGGCCATATTGCACAAAGAAGAAATTTTACGACTCGAGAAAATTAATAAAAGTTACAAATGATGAGATAAAAACTTAAAAAAAAAACTCGAACTCTCCAATCGGGTCAAAGGCTCCATTCCGCGGTACTCTCGAGGACGAACTTCAAAGAAGCACTCGCCGAGCGGAGTTTGCGCCTGACCCTACCGAAGCACATCGCGAGTTCATAAAGCGAGAAAACGGAAAAGCAAGAGAAAACGGCGAGTCCCCCGTCGGAATGCACTGATTATGGAGGAATTTGAGGTGAGTCTGCGAGAGCGGCCCGTCAGTCTCACTTCTTTTAATACGCGCCGGCGCCCCTCCCCCGTGCGATAAACCCGCGAGGCGCGGGGGCGCGACGCCGGGGAGGCACCGAAGACGCGGACTCATGCACGCGAGCCTCGTAGGTGTGTCGTCGAGCCTCGTTTTTACCTGCTGTGTGTGCGCGCGCGCGAGCTTTGGCTTTTCTCGCGGCTCAATTCGGCGATCCCGCGGTTGCTGCGGTGGCCCGGAGCTTGGGATGTATACTTTCTGACGACCGAATTTCGACGGTAGCCGCTCGAGCGCGCCCGTCTTTTATCGAGCGATCGAATCGGTTCTTTTATCTTGGTCGATAGGCCGCAGCCTCGCCCACGCAGCCCACCTTGAATCGCAATCATTTACCTCGCTAGATTTATATCGTTCGTGCGCGCTCCTAGACTTCTGGACTAGCTTATCGCCCAACCACTTGGCGGGCATTGCTCTAGCAGTTTCCACGAATTTTTTAAGGAGTTCCGTAGAATGTGGGTGATTATGTGGATTTCATGTTTTTTCGTGGCTTTCCGCAATTAAGGCAGTCGTGTTTTCAGTGACGAGCTTACCGTCTACTGTTTGATTTAGGATAAAAGAGCTTTCAAATTGCGTCAACTTACGTCAATGAGGTATATATATCAGGAATTGATCAAATTAACAAAATTGTAATTAAATAATCTTGTTACTTTATAAGCGCAAGAAAAACAAGGAAACATTTAACACGAGTACTAATAATTATTAATAATTATTAATCAGCCTTATCAACTATATTGAATCAATTAAATTTATTCAAGATTAAGTGTCGGCGAGCTTTGTCACCGTCTTCAGGTTTACAATAAAAAATAAATTATAATTCTTTGAGTCATCAGATTTTTTGCACGTATCTTTTGTAAAAAAAGTTTGTTCATAGAGAAATGTCAAAGGAGTTGGATTACATAAGTATATTATTTATTTCAATATACGCTAAATTAATAACAAGAATTTATTATTTTTTTAACACACAGGTGAAGAGAATGGATGTGTACATGTGTAAACATGAATGAGAGCGCACATATTTAAAACGAATCATGTTATCTTTAAACAATTCAGATTTCCAAAGATAAAAGAAAATGAATTCATAAAAAGTATAAATTTATTCAAATTTATAAATACGTAACAGGCTTTAAATATTAATTATTATGAACAAAAAATAAATAAATAAAAAGCTGAGTGGAAGCTTGCATTGAATTTGAAATACTGCAAATTGATTTCAGAATCATCACGATATAACGAAAATTACAATCACGTGTCATGGAATTCATTTTGGCACGAGTTTGGAAGTTGAAACTGCGTTCCCTTATTAGGTTAGCATGTTGTTCAAATATGTTCGATCATTCGGCCTGATAACGAGCTGATAATCTAATTTGAAAGCTGTTTGACACTATTTAACACAGTTACTCGAAAAAGTGTCGATAATTTACACAATACCTTCTGATACACAATGAAATTTAAACAAAACTTTATTCAATTTCTTTAAAAATTTTTTACATATTTTCCACTGTGAACTATTTACTTTGTCATTTATTTTATGTGTGCAGAAAATATTATCATTTTTATTGTAAAGGCCACACATTTCTTCGAAAGACATCAGTCTGTTGAATATTAAAATTAAACAATATATTATTGCCAAAATGCTTATTTTCATTATTGTACGCAATTGCGACGTACACATTTCAAAATTAATTAAGCTTCATATCTCAGAATTTTGGCAATGGTTGTCATGGCATAATTTACAACTGATTAGATGTAAGATTTGATAATTTTACGAATAATGATGCTTTGTGTAATATTGCACAAGCGTATACAAAAAATGCAATAAAACCAAAAATAAAACAAGGTTGCAACAACTTTCGAAAATGACTTTCAAATCGAGAGTGCGATATTTTGGACCTATCTCAACAATATTTAATGCACAATTAATAAAATTTTTATCTCGACCTCATAAATAAAATTAAATTATTCTGCCTTATGATTTGTAATAGGATAACACCTACGCGAAGACGAGTATTCTACAAAGTATTAAAAATCTTATAATATTTAGAGATAACGAAGCGATTAACGTACATACGCAATAATAAAATTTACGCACTCCAGCGAAAAATGTCCGCTTCACCGTTACTCGGTAATATCTCCAAACCCACCAATACTTCCGCAGATAATTTCGACGCGCACGGACTTAGCATAATTTTTCCGTGTGCGCGCGAAAAGACACTCACGAGTCAAGATCATTCCTCTCACGTGGCACCGATATCGCGAACGCGAAATCCGGTGCGTGCGGAACTTTCCCGGCGGAAAAATGGCATCACCACTCGCGGTCGGTTCGTAGACCTCGCGTGCCTCATTGTGCTCCGCGGGGTAGAGAGAGAGAGAAAAAAATGACCGACGCGTCCATTGTTGCCGGTGCTTTTTTCCTGCTGCTTCGCAACCCCGCGCGCGCGCACGCGAGGGGGAGACAAAAGCGCACGAAGGGAAGCCGTCGCCGACGCAGGACCACCGGCGTTTCCCGTATTTTTCCGCGTGCGAGGGCAGACTCGCGGCGACCCTCACCTGGATCGATATAAGAATATTCGCGCCTCGAGGATGCGGAGGGGTCGAGCAGGAACCGGCGTCGAGCGCAAATAGCCGGCGGATCGTGAAAATTTTAACTCGGGCGGCTAAGGCGTGCGCGTACTTTTTGTTACTGCTTAAAAGACTCGGGTCAGTATATTTTTTATTATGTTCATTGATATGTGCTGGAGTAAAAAAGGAACCGACGGAGAGCAGTGGCTTCGTCGACATTTTATTGATAAAAAAAGTTTTTATCAACTTGTACAATAATCATAAAAGAATAATAGATAAAAGAAGCTTATTGTTAGCTCATTCCTTATAAGTCTTGTTTTTTAAGTACAAATAAAATAAAATTCTATTGTGTAATACTCTATTATCGCGCTATCTGAATTAACTGTTTATTAAACGATGAAAATCTCCAGGAAATTTTGAAAAATATGTTTTCTTGTCATTTGAGGAATTCAAGCAAAAAGTCGCGAAGGCATCTTTATCAGGTATTATTGAATCCACGAAAAATAAAAATTCCCTAACTGCAACAAGATAATCGAGGTCTGCAAAAATATGAAAAGTGTTTTAAAACATTTGAACTTGAGTTCGATAAGATACTAGATAGACATCGTACCTCTCAGGCTGACTCAAAAGAGAAAAAATTCGCTTTATAAATTTACCGGAAGTACGGACGAATCGACATAGTTCTTTCTTCGAAAGAATGCAAATTCAGATAATGCGTCGGTATCTTTTAACGGGAAGTACGCGGTGTAAGATTTGCAGTAGTTTTTTTCCTTCGAACAAGAAGATCCTGTGAGTCATTACAAACAATGACGCAAAATCATTGAAGAGTTGTATAATGTACATTTCTCGCGCGTACCGGTCTATCAACTCGGAGTCAAATAAGACTCCTTTTTTAGGATTAGATAAGTTGCTGGCTCGGTACTCGTGAAAGAGTGGAAGTTACATCGGTCAAACAGTAAAGTACAGCTATTTTCATTGAGACGTGATTACGTAGACGACCGGCGGAACATGCATGTTTATTTTAACGTGGCAATAAAGCAAATTAAGTAAACTGCAACTCTAAATGTTCGTTCATTTGAGAAGTATTTCAGCGGGCGATAAAAATTCGATAAAATTTTGATCCAATTAGGACGCTAAATTTATTTTTTATCAGCCAGATATCACTCGTCATAAAAAAATCCCAGTCTCCAAGGTAAACGTTTGTTCGAGCGCCTGTTTTCTTTCATTTATTTATTTCCCTATCGCCTGCAAATCGCGTCCCTCGCGAAGTGAAACTTTCGCGAGAGAATCAAATCTCTTCATTCATCGTCAATTACGAAAATAAAGCGAAGATTCATGTTTAATGCAGCGCGTTCGCGAGATAGCGAGTTAAAATCAGCCGGCTTTAAATAATTCAAGCGCGATTCGAAAGCGGATGCCGTGTACCGGCGCTCATTTCAATTCCATTTACGGCCCGCGCGCAAAAGTTACCCGTTTGCGCATTTTAAAGGCGAGCGCCGAATAAAACCCATAAGCGCACACGTGGGGCTTCTCTCGGCCTTTTCCGCACGAGAGCGCGAGCCCGAGAGGTCCGAGAAAAAACGCGACACTCCGCGGTCGCCTGGAAGACGAGGAGCTTCTTAATTACGCGCGCAATGTGCAGCGAAGTACGTATACGTGTGCGTTTGCACCGAGGGAAAAAAAATCTAATTACAATTACTTCACTTCGCGGACTGAAACGTGAAACTCGCCGGCTGCAAGGCGCCTCCGACTTATATCTACATTGTCTCGGTAATGTTCTGCAGAATGTAGGCGGCTTTTTCTTCTTTATTTGTTTACGGAGCTAAGGCGCTAATTAAATGGTTACGTAATAAGTATTCATTTATGTATAAGCCTTCTTTATTGTTTCAAAACGTTTCTATTAATGCGCGATTGAATAAAGATATGTTATCAGTTATTCTGAACTTTAGGGAAGGAAGAGACGGGTGGGTGGTATAGACAGAGATTAGTGTATGGGATAGTAAGTTTGCGGCAATCCTGGTTATCGCTTAAAGCATTAAATAATAATAGTATGAGTAATGTATAATTTACAGATTTTTAGTAAGTTTGATAAATTATCAAATAATTGTCTATTATAAAATTATTACAAATTATCCCACTGTGGTCTAGCTATTATTATTGTTAAGTCCAATTTCATTCTAAAATTAATGAACATTTACTTATTCACAAGGTTATACTGTTTTTCCTTTTGTTTTCGTGCAGGTATGTGTATTTGATTTAATGATAATAATTCAATTCTCCGTAAAAATTTAAAAAAATATATGATAAAGTGACATCCGACACGACTACGTTTTTCACATTAAAAATTAATTTGATTACAATTTAAAACTACAACAAAGTAAGATCGAAACAATTTAAGACACTACCGCAATTCCAGACTGTAGCATTAAGCTTTCGGCATTCTTCATAAAAATTGTCATTTATTTATGCCGTCGGACGTCGTAACACTTAGGCCATCGCTATTAATCCTAGCGACGGTCAATAAAAATTTCGATTATTATCCCCGCCGAGCGTGCGTGTACGCGCCGGCGGCGGCACGAACCGGGGGAGGGGGTGGGCTGTTATACAGCCGTAACCCCCGGCGCGCAATAAGCACACCCCCGAGACTTTCGTGCGCGTTTTACACTTTATCGAGCGGACGGCCACGGCAAAGTGCGCGTGTCGCTCCTAACGGCTTTCTTTTCGTGAAAATTACGCGACGACGCGATAAGCGCGCCAAGGAGGCAAGGAGGCCTTTGTTTAGCGAGCCGCACCGGGGGGAACTTATCGTCCACGCGTTATTGACGCGACGAAAAACTTATCCGCGCGCGCGCGCATCTCGTAAATTTGCGCGTGAATTACGATTTATCACCATCGAGTGGGATAAAACCGTCAGGCGGGAATTAGCGCTAAGTGCGAGTACATTCGAGCGATGCACCTTGCACGCTCTTCTGCCTGTCTTAATTAGATTTTGTAGTGATAAATTTTGAACAGTTTTTTTTGCATACGCAAACGAGGGAGGATTAAAAAACAATACGTGCGCAGTGACGTTGGAGCGATACTAATGTGCGCTAATTTGCGCGCAACAGGACTCACACCACAAGTTCTATTGCTTCACTGTTAAGAAAGAATAAAACTTCCATAGAATCAGAGAATATATAAGCGTCAATGGAATAATTGGATTTTGTGGAATGGAAAGTTCAAATTACAAGCTTTTCCGTAATTTTATTTGATCATGAGGTAGCTTCACAAACAATTAACAAATAATTGTTGAATATTGTACTTTTATCGTGGACTTTTATTGAAGAAAGTTGTGTAAAAGTTTTAAAATTACTTAATAAATACTCTAAATGACATGGTATGATAATTGAAATTGTGGGCTAAGGTCGATAATAATGAAGTAAACAAAAGAGAAATTTAAAGATTAAGCTTAATACAAAATTAATTTATTAATGTTTTCGTGAAAATAACAACGCATCCCAAAAATATTGTCATAAGGCTTCATTTAAAATTAAATTTCCAAAACGTTTCCTCACGTAGTCCGCTAGAGAACTTCACCATATGCCTCGACGATCGAGTCGTGTACAGAGCGAGTAACGAATCATCGCCACCTTAACCAAGATTATCAAGCTTTAATTTGTGAATCTGGAAATTCTAGAGCGTAAATGTGCGTACAAACAAAATGACGGACCGCGCAAGAACATTGGAAATGTTTGCTACGTCGAAGCTAAGATCCGATTCAAGGGTCCGCGAGAAATAAGATCGGAAAAACCACAAAACTTTCCTGCGGCGCAGCTCTTCTTCTGCGAGCGCGCGAAAGAGCGGTAGGCCCCGTTTTCAATCTTACGTCAAAGAGGCTCGCGCTGTTACACCGCTGTTGCAGCAGTCCGTTACAAACGCGCTTTAACCTTCACCTGAATTCGTGGCACTTCGCTGACAACCGTACGCGCGGTCGTCCTATCAGCGACGATTGCATTTACCTGCGAGCTCCTAGCGACTTTCTTATGGCATACGCGTGCGAACCTTGGCTCTGATAAATAAGTTTGCAAATTGCGCTTTTTACTGCGCAGCGGGAAAAGTTAACTCTGCGTTCAAATTTGTTCGAGTATTAATTTCAGTGTGAAAAGATCTATTAGATTACGCTTTTTATTGCTTTCAGCGTGCGACAATTTAAATGTGCCTTTAAGTAAATAATTGCACGTTGTTATTATGTTTAGAACACTTTTTTTATCGAGTCGAAACAATGTAATTCTTATCTGAGTAGATGCGGGATTTATATTTAAAATATTTTCACGTTTCATTAAAATGAGCATTGACGTAAGACTTTATTGTTAGTTAATTGCCTATTATGAGCTGAAAGCTGAAACATGTCACCCGCATGTTACACGTCGTCAATTGCACGGGCACATTGAATTGTTTTAATTTTTATTCATGAACTCAATCTTTAGAATGAAATTTAATTTGCAAGTGAAATATATCTATGTTACAAGTTTAAACCGAACAGGATTTACAAAAGTGTATATTTTGCGCTTTTTGTGACGTAATTTTGTAATTTGCGGAATAACATTAACTTAAAAAGTTGTTTACCCGTTTAAAGGATTAAATATTCATAAGAATATTTAGTGCTAAAATTTAATATTTAATATTTTCATAATGAAAATTTTAATAATTCTTACTGCAATAGGTACTGATCATTTTTAAAACAATGAAAAAATGCATTTTTTTAATAAACTAGTTATGTTTGCTCAAGAAGAGAAGGATAGCATAATTAACGAATCTGATAATCCAAGGTTAACATTTATTAATTTCTTTATATATTAAAATACCATTTTTTATTGAGCTATTATTTTCGCGTTATGCAAATAATGAACATTCATATTTCGTTGAGATATTCGCAAAAAAAGTATTTCATAATGACAAGATCTTCAATGTACAAACTTTGTTCATATATAAGTTTCGGTAAAAGCTCACGTCATGAATATATTGAAATGCATTAAAAACATACGAGAAATTCCCTGCTGATTAAATGCAACAGATAAACAAAAAGTATTTGCGTCGAGAACCGAAGGCGCACTTAGATAATCCAACTTATTTCGAAAGAGAAGAAAAACCATCAAGCCGTTAAGTAGCGATACCTATTTACTCGCAAATTGAAGTCCGTACATTTTCGTGCACGCTATCTCCGCTGTCCCCAACAAGAGTCAATAAAAAAGCTCGCACGAATTCTCATAACGGACCCCCGCGTGGATGATTTCTCGGCTTCCACGCGACACGCACCTCCGGACTGACCTACTGCGGAATTGTATCGATGAAAATGGCCGATCGCGATACAGTTAAGGAAACGCACGTGGAATCCGAGATAGCGCCGACCTCGTTGACGAATTAAAGCGAGCGGGTAAAATCGTCGGCGAATTAAATATTTGCCGCGCTCGATCTCGTGCCTTCGATAAGCCTGAAAGAAGCGCAATTAGCCCGCGGCTCGCGTTATTTTCGCACATTCCGATTTTTTTTGCGGGGGGACACGCAACGCGCGAATTTCATGATTGATCGCGAATGAAAAATAATTCAATATGTGAAGCGGAAAAGTTTTTTGCGATAACAATAAGTTTGTATTTGCTTACTTTGAATTCGCGTCTGTACAAAGTTGTGCGTCTTGAAATATTTGACAGCTGTTACGTGAATCAACATGTGATTTGCGATAGCTTTAAGAGCATGAACAAGCTTTTTTATTGTTAAAAAAAAATTCCGCGTTAAAATAGCGAACAAAATCGATGATTCACTGTAGTTTACTGCAAGCGTACCAAATTCAATACCCTTTTTGTGCAAATTATTAAAATCTATAAATACACGGGATGTACAGCGAGATAAAATGAGAATCCCAGAAATAAAACTTCAAAAAACGGCAAAAAAATTACTACAAGAAAATGCTTGTAATTTTAAGTAAAATTTTCGTTTTTACTATGAATAAATTTGCTTCGTTAAATCGTTAATTTAAATTAAACTTTTTATTGCGTCTCTTTTCTTTCATTTTTCTCCATGGTCTCCCAAAATATTAAAAATGTTAAACAATGCATTTGCACGGTATAAATCCAAAATAATGATTACCAGGAACTAATTAGTGATTAAATAATTATACAAAGACTTAATTTAATTGGATTCAAGCCACAAACGCCGTTTCATATTTTTCGCTAAAGCGCTTCAAAGAAGATGAATGAAGTCTAAATTTGCGAATAATCTGGCAGAAGTTAAGCTAATTATACCGTTTCGCTCAATTAAATCTCGAAATAAGCTTGGCCAGACTAGACGAAGGTGATTGACCGAGGTGAAAAAAACCGTCTGCTATATAAATTCGCAAAATATTCGCGTACTAGGACCAGCAGCGAGTGAATTAATAATTCATTCGCGGAAAATCGATCCGCGGTGACAACTGTGCTTTTATACCGGAGTTATATCAGAATTCGAAATAATATTCACGGCGCTGCCTTCATTACCCGAGAAGATAAGGTGTCACCTGGCGTCTGTTTTTTGAATCACTGCGTCAAATAAACGAGTTTATCTTTTTTTGATAAATCAGAGGTCGCCAGGCGTCAGCACAGAACGGCATCGAAATATTTTTTAAACGCAGCAAATATCATTCAAAGTGACGATAGAAATTACCCTGTAAACTGCAATAAAATGGGAGTACCACAATGCGTCACTCTGCATGGCGACCGGAAGATTCACGATCGATCGATAAATAAATTTATCGCTCTTGATCGCTGCTGCCGCTCGCGGAATATTCGAGTGCGGGAGGTTATTGAAAATACAGGTGATCGCCGTTCGTTCGCGGCTTATCGCGAGCGATATTTTACATTGTTGATAACAAGATGATAAAAAAGTTTCCTCGCTAATACTCATTTTTTCATCATGCTTACCACGTCACCTCTTACTCCTCTCCCTTTCTCTCGTTTTTTCCTTCACGCGCATAGCAGGAAACTCCAAACAAAATTTTGGAGTTCCCTGTTTATTCAATGGAATGTCAATATCTGTTACTAATTTTTTAAACTGCGCGTACTATAGGACAGTGGGTGGGCGTAACCGTGAAGTTTGAGTACGAAAATTTGGAATTTCGTGCCATGCCCATACATTTCATTGCTGTGTAATTATATTGCGATATCGCGTCCTGGTTTTCGCGAGGCTTGCAACGCGCCGTAGGAATGAGTCTTGTTGATTTATTCGAGGGATCAACCAGGCATACACTTGTGATTGACCTCCGAGAGAAATGAATGACTCGCGCGACACAAATGTTTGGTAACTAAATAATTGTTCGAGAGCTCTCGAAATTTCCTGTGCATATAGAGAGACAGTGTAATAATTAATGCTAGCAGAAATTTAAAATGATCTAAAAACGATAAAATTTCCGTTAATTACGCTTTAATTATCAAGCAGTTCTAGAAATTTAAAATTAAGCCATACTTCCGTGTCATATCTTTATAGATCCTGAGAAAGATCTTTTATTATTATAAGAAATGCTAAAGACACCTGTTCGTTTTCCCTTAAATTATCAATGACTAATAATAACCACACTGAGTCCGAGCATAATATTTGATATTTGGATAGAAAATGACTTATCAATTGTAATAATAATTACACTTGAAACACTAAAGGAGCTGCCGCAGCGAATCGAAAGCCCGCACTTTGCTCAAGCCGACGAATCAACGATTTGCATAAGCAATGCGCAAGACTCGACTTTTTCAAATGAATCCTCGCTCGCACAAAGAACTAACAAGACGACAAAGATGCGAAGAATCGAGAAAAACGCAAACACGAGCCGCGTTGGCATTGAGTGTGCGGTAGAGAAAAAAAGAGCGAAGCAACGGCCTACGCTTCGAGATCCCGATCGTTCCCCGCTTTTTCGCGGGCACGGAAAGCGTCCTTTGGATTCCTCTGGGCGTATGCGTGCGCGGCTGGCGACCTTCGCGTCGTCGCCTCCGCAGCGTATAAGAGGCGATGAAAGGCTCGAGTGCGTTATTGAACGAGGTTCGGGATGACGCTCGCCTCGCGGAAAGCCGCGCGCGACGCCGCCGTAAGGCGGTCAGCCGCACTTAGCATCGCCGCGGCCTGTTGCTTCATTTTGGGCAATGGCCTCAGTTCGTTTTCATCTCCGCGCCGGGGCTTTAATGAAATTTTAGAGGCATCGCCGTGTGAATGGATTTGTTATTGTTAGGGAGCCGCGAAGGTCGATGCGAGGATAGGTATATGCCGTATTTTAGATGCGATACTGCTGAAATTTTAATGTAAAAAATCGACTTTTAAAGTTTACCCTCCAAATAACGCAATAAATAAGAAAGGAAAGTTAGAAAAATTAGCGCGCCCGAGAGATATGTAGGATTGAAAGCTCCCGGGGTAGGCGTTACTATTTTTCCTTTGACCGCAGTCCTCAATTGCAGCACATAAAAACAATTGATTCTTCGAAATGTCTTTTTTATTTTTAACTGTCACATATTCTTTTCTTTTGGCTTATTTTGTATTGTAATGCTGTGTCATTCCTTTGAATCACTTTAATAAACGAGAATTCGAGTAGGCGCAGAAACTAGTAAGTCTATAAGTGACATCAGTGCATGAAATTTTAATGGCTTTGACGCGTTAATGGGATTTCAATCCGCGAACATATAATGAAAAAAAAGCTTGTCCTACTTTAATCATAAAATTTTTTATATAATAAACTGAAATCAATAATTTGTATTACTAGATACAGTTGAGGTAGATTCAGCTCTGCTCACAACCCACAATGAATTCACGTTTTTTGAAGTACTATAGGTTGCACATTTCAAAAGGCGCGACTTTAATAATTGACTGAAAATGTGGAAAAAATCTAGCCACAGGTTTTTCCACAAATCATAAAAAGAAAATACTAAATATTTCGGTATATTCGAAACGAATTAAACGTTAATAAACAGAGAGAATCAACCTCATCAATGAACTAATTAGCACTACAAAATGCGACAAAACATTTCGATACCACCTCTTCTCAAAATTAATTAATAATAAACGCTTTTAACAAGCACGCGGAGGTGGCCATTAAAATGTATGTGTCAGCGCATAAAAAGCAAAACATAAACAAATCGATCGCGTTCTGGTTGCATTTAGGTCACCGCATAAGTACGCACGCAGCCTTTTTTTCGCCTTCCAGCGGCTCCTAAGAATCCTCGCCGACGAAGCAAACGACGAAAGGCAACAAAACAAAGAAAATCATCTCGCGAACGCAAGGCGGAAGAAACGCAACGCGTTCACGCGCCACGCGAAGAAACGTGCCGCGGTTGCTCCGGCCTATCCGGAGCGCGTGGCCTTTTCATCCGCGCTGGTTTATCAGACGCGCGGAATGTACCTCGATCAAAGCCGAGGTGCGAGAAAAAAATCAGCGGGGGAAGAGGGGGGGGACAAATGAGTAACGGACTTCGGGAATTATTTTTAGGCGCGGCGATGTCATAACAGTGCGCGGCCTTCCTCTTCCGCGCGAGCGCGATTATTTCGTGGGCGCGCTTTAACGATGGGCCGAAGCGATGCCGGCGTGACGCGCAATCGCTCGTAATGAGGGTATAAGGGATAATGTTATTTTCGAGGGATGACATGATTATGCGCGCGCCCGGCTATTTTCGGCCGGCGCGCCTGAAACTTGCGCGTAAACGCACGTTCGAGACACTCGCTCGGCGATGCTACGAATTTCATTCCGGTCGGCGTGAATGCGCGCGTTCGTGAAACAATTTGAATTTTTTTCAGATTGCTTTATTCGCGCTGTTCTTCGATTTTCAATTTATATAACGAACCCGCTGTCGCTGCGGCGATTCATTGCTTCCAAAGTGGCGAGGGCAAAAGATGTCAGTGTTACATTACTTTTAAAATTAAGATTCAGCCGTTTAATTTCGAGAAGCTCGAGCATCTCGCCGTCATTGCTGTAGCACAGTGAATAACGTCTTTACATAAATGTGCAAATGAAAACCAGATTTATTCAACTTGTTATTCCGATCCAGCCAAAGAGTTGACGCCTTCTTTTGAGTCAGAAAAAGGATAATTTTTTCATTTGCCGATCTTATCTAAAAGTTTACGCTTAAGTAGCTTCACCGAGATAAAAAAAAGTTAAGGAACGGTAAATGCTTTAGTGTTTGAAATTGCCTTTATTTGCCGACGCTGTAAAAGTCTCCGAAAAATGAATCAAAATATTTATACCGCTACGTTCCCCCGGCGCCTGGCTGTTACAGCACAGTTGATGATTACAAGATTTTCATTGTAAACTAATCGCACGGTGCGTGTAATATTTATAAACGTAAGTCACGTCTATTTCTGCTACGTGCCCGAGCGGTTTTTTCCTGCTGCTAGAGCGAGATTTCTCTCCGTCTCCACACCCACAATCCTGCAGCTCCGCAATCTGAATCCCAAAAACAATTACGCGCAAAGCGATCGCGCTGTTTACTTCCGCACTCGCGCTCTATCCACGATTATTACTGCTCCATTGAAAAATCATTCTCTCGCGTCGAACTCGACTGGGAGTCCGAAAAAAAGACCCCGACAAAAACAGCGACCGCGCCACAGACACCGCACACACTCCCCCGCTGCAACGCTACTCGGAGCCGCCGAGCGCGCCGAACAACGAGAAACTTCTTGCCGGACGCGGAACCGCGGCCCGGCTTTGTAAAATAATCGTTGGCGCTGGAAAAAAGGCGAAAAAATCGGCGGAAAAATCGAGCCGCACGAAAGTTTCCCAACGCGTTTCGCTCGGGGAGCGATAAAAGAAACCCCGCGGGCCAGCATAATACCGTTTCTCGTTGAGCGGTGCTTTCGTCAGGCGCGCTTTCCGCCGTCTGACGGATCTCGGCCGCTCCGCTGCACTCCGCGGCAAAAAACTCACCTGCTCGCGTCGCCGGTCTTGCGTCCTAATAGGCTCCGAAGCTGGCGCCGCGATCGTTGCACTCTCGCTCCGAGGGCACAGCCAAGGCAAAAAGCCGCGAGAAGAGATACCTTCCGTTGTCCGTGAGCGATTCCTCGAGCGTGCGAAATCCTCAAGATTCCCCGCGTCGAGTCGTCGTCGTCGTCGTCTTCCCAGGCGTTGCGCTCAACAACTGACTAAGAAAACCGGCTCGGCTCACTGTCTGTTTTGTCGCTCGCGCGCGCGCCTCTTATCTGGCCGGGCGCTTTATCTCGCTCCCGCGGTGCACGCAACTCGCGCGTACACGCGCGCCCACACTCGGCTCCGGCCTGGGGGATGTCGCGCGCGGGCCGCGCGCACGTGCGTGTGTGGGTGTCTCGGGGCGCGCGAGGAGGCTGGCGCGCGGGATCCGCGCCGCCGGGGAGATCAGTCTGCGGGTGGCGAGGAGAGCGCGCGCACACTCGGCGCGACTTGGCGCGACTGCGGCTCGGGTCCGACTGCTCGGGCGCGCTGCTCGCTGGCACAGTCGCCGCCGCCGCTGCCGCGTGTGCGCGACGGCTACGCCGCCGGCGTGAACGCACCGAGACGGAGGAAATCCTCGGCTACCATAGCGCCCGGCGTACGCGCCGCTGACGTAAAGCCCGGAGCAGACGACGCGAAGCCCAGATTATTGGCCGAGTGTGCGAGCGCCGGTTTGCGTGGGCGTCGGGCTTAAGTGGTGCATGCACCGGCGCCGGTAGCTTTTGCCACGCTGCCGCGCGTCTACTAGGTTAGGCGTGGGAGGTCCGGATCGTCGGCCGATTCTCATGGATGTTTTGCCATTGAATGTGATTTTTTATGAGATGTTATTTCCTTGCTTTGATGTTTGTTGATTCTTGAAAAACACGGGGAATTCGAGGCTCTTCGGAGACTGATTTAATGAGAAGCGAGATGTATTGGCTTTTTTTCATCGTGGAAGTAAATTCTTAAATAAACAGAAGATTTGAATGACAAGTGAATGATGTCTTGCTGTACCCGGCTCATTCTACTTGACGCACATTAAGAAGCTCTATAGCTAAGCGCGTTACGCCTAAAATTAACTCTTCACTTTTTGCCTAAAGTTTAGCATTGCATTATTATTTAGCTTTATTTTGCTTTCTTGAAATATTTATTTCACTTGAATCATAAATTAAATACTTTTTTTGCATTTATTGGGTAAAAAACTATTATTTATCGAGAAATGTTCTTTGCGCGACTAATGAGTCACAATCTGGTTTCTTTTGCATAGTGTTTTTTGCTTTTCGATTCAGACAATTTTTGGATAAATTATTGCTGAATTGATTTAACGTTATCGTAAAATTTCATGCTGCATTAGTACAAGTAGTAGAAGAAACGGCGTAGATAAATATGATTTCCTTCCTGCATCACACACAATGTATAATTTTAGCTAATCAAACGTACAAACAAAATAATAAAAATAAACGCTCGTTTTGTTTCGAATAATAGTTGCAAATGTGACGGCGAATCATAAAGTTGCATTATTTATTAAAGCGAAAAATAGCACAAGCAGTTATCGTTTTCTCATTCAATGGCGAAAAGTGATTAAAATTAAACGGTCGTATAAAATAACACGGTCCATTTACAACTTCATTTATAACTAATCAAAGCAATTTGTTATACCTTACAATAATAACTGTCATGAAATTTGCATGAACGTAACGTATTGCCGCGGTTTATGCTAAAAGGAAACTTTAAAAGCAAGGTCTCGCGTCGTTTGAATTATTCTCGAATTAAACTAAAACCCACATAATATAATTTTGCATGAAAAATAATTTCGTCAACGAAATTGTCGCGTCGTCCTTTCTCAACCAAGAAATTGCACAACTATTCCGAAACTGCAATAGTTTTCTAAGAGAGAACAAAAAAAGTTTCTCGAATTGCACGTGTCATATCGCTTTATCATGCTTCCCCCGCGACTCCAACTTGATTTCCCGAACGTAGCTTTTAATTCCTCGCCGCTCGTAAAACACTATCAACCCGGCGAGCGTCACTCTGCCCACAATGAGGCAATCCGAGCGGAAGAGAGAATAAAGGAGCAGACCTCCTCGGCGCTTCGGCACATCAGACAAGTGTAACTTCGATTGTCAATTGCAGTGTGTAACCACCGCATCTGGCGTCCCCGTAAAACGCGGCGGAGCGATCGATCGGAGCGCAGCTCGCGTCTCTAATCATCGCATGGGGGCCGTATAGTGTACCGCGGCGCGCGGATCAATGGGAGTTGCCGCCATAATTGCGGCAACCCCTTTCCATAAATAAGCGTCGCGGGGCGAATTTGAGGGCGTCCTATAGCCGGCGCGTAGGTGAGGCTTGCGAGCCGCCCGAAGTGTGCACCTTACACACGTGAACACCTCGCTTGCGAAACCGCGTCTTCGCGGGCGTGCGCGGCAAAGAGGCGACGCGCGCGCGGCTATATCGGTTATGTAGGACATTTTGCTACCGCACATCGTAGGGGAATCGTAAATGCCCGTAAAATATGCACTAGTCGCGGGGAATCAAACGTTTCTATTTAAACTTCTTGCGGTATAACAGTCTGTTTATTTTTACTTTTATTTTTTTTTTTCGATTCTATAGCTGGCTATAGAAAATTAGATAAGAATAATGGATTTTTTAGTACTGTTTTAGTTTTGGTTTTTAAAAGATAAGAATAAATTATACAATTTCACTCATGGTGCGTCATAGGAAATTCGAAAGAAGATGATGTGATAAGTGCTGGTGAATAAAAGAAATTCAAGGAACAGAAGATTTCTGTAGAATTATAAATCACTCAAAATTTAAGGCACTGTATGAATCACAAATAAAAATAAATGCATCCTATTTTGAAGCAAATAAACAGTTTTTGTCCATAAAGTAAAGAATGACGAAAGGAGAAGTTTTCAAAATAACGCGAGAGCCCTTTGTTTTATTATATTTGCCTATTTCCATTTTCAAAAATCATGAAACTAGACTAAGCTAGTACAAAGATTTTTTCACAAGGAATTGCACGTTGGAACATACTACTTAATACCAGCGCAGTAACATTTCTTTTAAACGTTTTATACTCAATACCTGCTCAAACATAACTGATTCACTGTGTTTACGGTACTCAAAGTAGCGCAAATATCCTACCCGGTTTTTTCTCTTCAATTGCCTTTATCGCGCGTCTCCTGTAATTTTCCCATCGCACGAATCAATCTAATTTTAATTTCTGTTTACTTTTTCTGGAAACAATTAAGCAGATTAGATAACTAACGACCGCACCGCGCCGAAACGAGAGATCTTCTGTCATATTCCACGAATTCCGAAGTATATATACGACAGGTTACGGCAGCGCGTAAATTATTCCCGCGAGATTTACGCGCACCTCGTAGCGGACCCCGCGGCGCGGCCCGAAGTAAAGTCCCCGATCATCCCGTCGGCGCCTATTCTCGAGCTTTTAAAGCTTCTTCGCGCGATTTGCTCGCGCGACTCACCGCTCGCTCCCTTTTCTCGCTCTCCTCGCCGCCTCGCTAAAATAGTCACGGTATTTTAGAATCCCTAGATACCGGCGGCCGCCTCGAGTTTGCACGTAGGGCGTTTACTGCGGAATCGCCGCGGCGAGCGCGCGCCTCTTCGGATAACCTGTGATTCAGAGTTCGCCGAAGGGGAAATTATAGAACTGCTCGCCCCGGGCCGGCGAGTTCGCCTCGCTTCGCGCGCGCCTGGACGACGTAATCCGCGGAGAAAAAGGCCGCGCGGCGGGGGAGGGAAAGACGCTTCCTTTGCGGCGGCGGCCGTCCACCTGCGGCTCCCCGCACGAGAAACCGTAACGACTTTCCCCGGAATTACCGAGCGTGAATTCTCGTTTCTGTAACGTTACACAGCTTAATTTCGTAATTTGCGTAATTACAAGATCGATGAGTTTATGATGCTTTGGGTACTCGTGATTAGCTATCAGTCATAGATATGTAAGTCAAGGATATAATTTTCAAGTAATCGATTAATTATATTTACAATGGCAATGAATAAACGAAAAAGTAGATAATATATCGGTAAATAATAAAATATCGCAAACGAGGTTTTCCCAAAATTCCCACTCGAAAGGTATTCAATGCGTCAAAACATTTTAGTGGGAATGTCCTGCATAGGGAATATCCTTTAAAAATGGGGAATTTCCCATCGCGATTCGGGGTCACTAGGGCTGAATACATGCATGCGCTCGATACTCATCAAGCGCATAAGTAGCGGGTGAATCCCGGGACTGCACTTCGACCGAGGAGAATGGGCACCGCATGTACTGTACTTATACATGTAACTGTTCTCAGGAGCACAGTAAAACAAAGATGTTCTGCGCTCCACAAACACTGGAATTACGGACGCTTCTCATAAATAGCCATTAAATTTACATAGTTTTGCCGTAATTGTTTATAAATAACCGTCGTTTTTCACTTGCAGTTATATTGTAATTTCAAAAGTAAATCACGTTTATTGTTTTCCGCTTTTATTACCAGGCAGTTACTGGCGGTTATCATAACACATCCGTGTTTAAAGTAAATATACATCAATTTAGAAAGAAAAATCTTATAAAAAATTTTACAAAACGAAAAGTATTCAAGACTTTAACGAAGTTAATTACTTGGATTGAAAAACAGACCTTTTCGAGGGAGCCCGATCGTTCGGCGAAATGAAAATGAGCAATAAATTTCGAAGGTCTAATTGCTCTAACCTGTATTAATGGGACCTTGCGGCAAGAGAAATCTCATCTTAACCCCACGGGACACTTAGCACTATAGTATACACCGAGCGGTGCGATTCGATTCGAATGGCATCCGCGCCTTATTCGAGGCGCGTGCAAACTTTTATAGAATCGACGCGACTCGATCGAGCGCGCCGCGAGCCCGACGGGCCGTCCGGTCGATAATTGAAAGCTAGCCTCATCGGAGGCGTTGCGCAAACGGCGCGAAACGAAATCACGCGGCCGTCGCGACGAAACTTCGCTAAAAGGAAGCGACGAGCCGCCAACGAGTTTATCTCCTGCGCTCAGGTGTTGGCACTGTAAATTCGTCCTCGCGACGGTGTTTCGCGGGCGCGCGCACCGATCGACGCGTTTCACGCGCGGTGGTTTGAAAAAAACAAAAGTTTAATAAGGCGAGAACTGAGGTGCAGGCGATAGGAGACACGATAACGACGAGTCGATGGAGAGTCATTAATCTCTCGACCTGGAACAATCGAGGGGGATTCAACGTCACGCGCTCGTTTCGTCGGCGACGCGCCGCGCACTAATGCGAGAATCTAAAACGGCGGGTACCTTTTTGTCATTCGTTTTCTTTGGCCGACGAAAAAAAGCTTTCCGTCGCTTGGCTCGAAAGCCCCGGGCGGGCAAATGGCTTCTTGTTTTTATTAATTGATTCTGATTTTCTTTTAAGATTTCATTTATTCACTTTTTATCGAGTATAAAATGTCGAGTAAATTTAAATCATAATGATTAATGTTGAAATAAGTTGGTTTTAATTGAGTCAAGCTCATTTTTGTCACGTCTTAAAAAAATTATAGTAGGTATACATTTGCAATAGCTGTGCAATTAACCGTCGTTTAATTTTTACTTGGTTAAGCCCGCTATCAGTGCAAATGGTATAATACTTAAATTATTTACGCTCAACGATAGACGCGCGCGCGAAAAATTCTGTTAATTTATCTGTTGGGTATTATACAATATTGCTTATCGGTAAATGCAATTGATAAAGTTTTAGGACAATTATTAAAACTTCGCTAATTCATGTTGCTAATGAATTATAAATGTTCTAAATATTTGTTAAAAAAATGATTTAAATTATATTTTGAAAGAAGTTCGTGTAAATAATGAAATAATAAAGATAAATGTATTTTGACGAGCTCGTTAGTATATATCTGCTTGAAACTGGATTTGTGATAATAAAGAATAAAATGCAATATCAATATCATCGGTATGACGTACGCGAAGAGATTTTTCGAGAACCGCGCTAGAGGTACTGAACTTTATTATGTGAATTGATTCTTAACATTGACTTTACGTTGAGGTGATATTGTAACTTTCGTTTAGACACGAAATTGGAGGCCAGTTGTAAGACCTTCACATGGATTTACAATACGGGCTCCTTTTTTTTCTATTCATCATGGTCAATTAGCCAACGTGGCGGTAAACTTCTCAGTTTCGATGCCCCCGAAATCTACTCTACATTGGTACAAGCAATTTTGTCTGCAATCGAACTTTTTTCTCTCGGTTCTTCGGCGCACTGTGATTAACGTCCAACTTTTTTTCCATTTTTTGCTTGAAATAAATCAATGGTGGATACCAAGATCTTGGGCGAGAGAGAAATGATCTCAACATTAGAGCGGAAAAAAAGAGATCATTTTAATCTGAGATTTCAAATGTTTTATATTTTTCTTTCAGAATAATGAAAATGCAGGGAAATAAAACTAAAAATAAAAATAATGTATAAATGTAAACGATTATGCTTATGCAATAAAAATCAATAGATGGGTGGACTGTAAGATTTTCAAGTGTAAAACAACGAAGAAAAAGATCTACTAAAAATTGTAATAGTCATTTTTTCTATCGCGAATTTTAAATAAAAAAATTATATAAATGAAAATTAAAATAAATTAAATGTAAATTAAAATTGACTTAAATTCGAACGAATTTTACTATCCTTTTAGTCAATCTACGAGAACATTAAAATGGGCCAATTAGAATTATTTATGGGATTAGTAGTGGTTTTAAAATTTATAATCAGAAAGCCATTGCTATTATGCATTATATTCTCATATTACTGGTAACGGTATATAACTTTTAGTACAGGCAATAAAAATGTAATTTTTTAAACGATTTACACAAACGAGTACCGTACACCAATAAAACGCTTCCGTATCTTGCTCTACCAGGCTTCTTTTGCATGAAAAACGCTCGTTTTTTTACGTGTTTTTAATCAGCGTCAGATATAGACAAAAAATACCGCACGTTGATTGTTACAATAAACATTGCCAACGTCACGCGATACAGTGCAATCCAAATTTTCCGCGAACTTGTGCAAAATTTCGGTAAAATAAAAAGTAAATTATTTTCGACTAAAATAGCAGACTGCCGCAAAGTTATTTCCCTTCTGACCTATTTGACTTTTTGTCGAACTCAAGTAAGTGCCGAATCTCCTCGATGGGGCCATCAGCTGTGACAACTCTGATATCCGGAGACGAGGTTTGCGCGATATACCTTTCTCCCCGCGCGTTGCAGAAGGTCACGGAGTTGCGCGCAAAGACGGAACTGCGAACGTAACTTTGGACCCGAATAAACTTCCTGCTTCTACACTAGTCTCAAAATTCAGGTGTTCAAAGACTTTATTGTTTCCGCATTTTTTATCTTTTAAAAATTCAGATGCGGCAGCAGTTTTAATCTTCACACTTGACATTTAAATACAATTATGGGAAAAAAATTCAGGAAGACTAAACTTACAAAGTCACACGTTTTTTAACGCGTTTACGGTTATAAATTTATGCAGGTGAGTATCAATTTTAAAATACTCCAAAGTTTTTCAATAATTAATATAAATCTGCTGCGCATTTTAAGAATAATTTTACAATTATTTCTTGCCAAATCTTATTTAGCAATAAATTATTTATAATTTATTCTTTTCTTGGAAAAGAATAATCCAGTGTATTGGAAAAGTGACAAGAGAAAATGTTTTATAAGTTTATTGTAATATGAACATTTAATCTTGCTTATCTTATCGTCAGGGAAATTTAAATATATTCATCGACCGCGTGCACACAAACTTCCAATGTTTAAAAGTTATATTAAGATGTGATCTAAGTTGTAAATACGAAAGCAGGTATACAGTAGATCAAACAATATCAACCAGTTTTTCACAATCCTATATGACAAAGTTGTCGAACATTAAAAAAATAATTTTTTTTACGAGTTCTTTGATATGAAATGTAAAATTAAAAAAAAAATACATTATCATGTGTTTAAAAAGTTTTATTATATTTTATAAAATAAAAACAACGTAATACTTATTTAAACGATAATTTGTGTCACTGTAGTTTTCTGTGATTGAAGATAAAATTTTTCGTAAGCATTAGTAAACAGATATAAAAGTTTAAATAAATTTATTTACTTCACACTGTAAAACTTTTGTTATTATTAAACCTGAGTTTCAATCGCAGTAAAGTGTATCAAATTACACATCACATTTATGCTAAAAAATGTATTACAAACATTTTACAAACAGATAAATAATTCCTAGTTATGTCAATTGTACAGTGCACTGAAGTCAAATTCAAAAGAAAATTAATGCATCTGACGTATCACAATATATATGTATATTGCCAAATGACTCCTTTCTTAGCCTCAAATAGGCCTAGCATTATTAGGTAGTCAAAATGCACAAAGAGTACACTGTCATTCTTCAAATTCTTGAAACCATAATCACTGACCTTGCATTTAGTATCAATTGTAAAAAGTTCATTTTTTACATGATAATGATTAAGTCTATTTGAAGAAAATGTTAAATATTATTAGCTGTACATATATACAGATAAGCAATATAAAAACATGTTGATGTTAATTATGCTTCCAAAGCAACTGGCTCTTTCGACTTGCTCTTAGTTGCTGTAAAAATAAAAAAAAATAAATCAGTACAAATATTGTAAATAATGTACAAATAATGAATGCATTTGCAATTTCACCTTTTTCTTTCGTAGGTTCATCTTCAGGTACATCAGGCAGTGGAACATCTTCGGCTGGCACTTCAGGTGTTTCTTTTTCAGCGCCTTGCGCTATCAGAGCATCTAGCTCAGCTTCGGCTTCTTCTTCATCTTCATTACTTAATGTTCCTGAGAGCAATGCATCAATTTCTTGTTGTTTCTCTAATCCTTCCTTGGTTTCATCCATAACCTTCTCGATTTCATCAATAGAGAAGATATCGTGGAGTTTCTTAAGAGCTTCATTACCAACTTTAAGTCCATCGATAACTTTTGTTTCTATTTGGGTGAATTCAAGATCATGCACCATGCGCTCTAAATTTTCTAACTGACCATCAGCTTTGACTAGAATTTGTTCTTGGAATTTCTTCTTTCGTAGCAACAACAGAGCTCGACTAGAAGTAAAAGAAAAGTTATTAAAGTTATTAAAAGATGACTAATGTAAAAAATACTTACTCTTTCTGATTCTTTTGCAATAATTTTCTTGCTATATCTCTGTCTTTTTCTATATTTTGTTCGATCCTCTTCTGGTATTGTTTCAATTTGTCTCTTGTTTGTTTCAGTTGCTGAGTGGAGAAAAATGATTATTTACATGCAAAAGTGAGGTTAAAATATAGTGTGTAACAATTTTATACCAGAACAGCCTTGTCTTGATCCGTCACTCGACTAGTTGCTTTCTTTTTTGAAAAGAAGACTCCCATTTTTGTTTTTTTGTTGTAAAATGGAGAGAAAAAAATATACTGCGTTAAAATCCAAGATTCTTTTACATTACTTGACAATCATTTGGACTCAACCCTACGACTGTAGAAAATACCCCAGTGACATCTGTATAGTTACTAAAACGACATTATCTCTTGAAGATGTGTAGTGTTAGATTTCTAACTTACCAGCAGAAGATAAATAAACCTTCGATGATATAATCATTTTCTGCAATAAATTTTGAAATACTATACATATAATTAAATTCTTTTCTTTAATGCAATATTATAAACAATTTTTTTTAATTACATTGTTTATTTTTCTTGTCTGTCAAGTTTTATATTAAATTAAAAATTTATTTCAGTCTTATGTCTCCCATTTCTTGACTTTAAATTTTAGTTCTTACATCTGCATGTGCATAAAGCAACTACAAGTGCATAAGTGCATAAGTGCATAAGTGCATAAGTGCATCTAAATGCATTTTTAACATAACATTATTTATATTTAAACTTTAAAAATTAATTTAATGTTACGTTTAATTAAAAGCACTTGAAAAAACTGCATATTAAATAAAACAGCAGTAATAATAAATAATAATTTTAATATAAATACAAAAATTATTTAGAAACAGAAAAAATTAAATATTATTCTTAATTAATTTATTTAGGATTGCAAGGTATAAATGTAACTTTAATCCTACATCTGTAAAGTAATTTTGGTGAACTAAGGCGGATATTGAAGGGGAAAATAAATAACAACTTTCATCAGGTTGAATTGAACAATGTCCATTATATTATATATTTTATTCCCACATACACACGGCACGTTGTGAACCTTTTCTTAAATATTAATAATAATATCATAATTATAATAATATTCATCATCATCATCATCGTCGTCGTGTCGTCTTCGTCGTCGCGATAATAATATAATAATCATAAAATTAATTAAAACAATAATAAACGTAATAATATGAATTCATTAGATATATATATATTTTTTATATGTATAGTATATATATAATAAATCATATAGTAATAATCATTGTATTATATTATATTTATATTTACAGAGGGGTACAATATTATTATTTGTTGTATTAGTGTCATATTTATAATCGCCATATTATATTTATTTCTTGTTTGTATACATACACAATTAATTAAATTTACGGCCCTCTTCACTCGCGACTAAACTCAGCGTCGAACTCGTTCACTTTTTTTGTATTTTATAATTATTCTCTCGAGGGCTTCACTTAACGCTTTATTTCACCTTTTTTTTGTTAAACGATTTTGATCTCTTTCTCGCACGCTCTCACACGCGCTCTTTCTCTCCCACTCTTTCGCTCTGTCTTCTCGCACTTCAGCTTTTTTTTATATCGCTCGCGCGCGCGCTCTCTCTCTCTCTCTCCCTCGCTCTCGTATTTTTTTATTTTATGCCGCATCGCTCGAAAATTCCGCAAGTGGAAAATTGATCTGCTATTGTTTGCTCGAAAAGACGACTTGGCCCGGCAATCTCTTGTGCTCGTAACGCGCGCGTCATTGTTTAATTGTTTAAATTTTTTATTATTATTATTTCTCCATTAGCTACGAGAAGCAGCTTCACCGAAAAACGAAACGGTCGCTGAAACTTCGCCGTCGATTAACCCCCTTTTCTTTCGAGCCGCGCCGTAATTCAGTGCAATCTCCGCGCCTTCCTCTCTCCCTTTTCTTTTTCTTTTTCTTTTTTTTTATGTTTAATATTTTACAAAACATCCACTAGTTAGTCTGGCCTACGGTTTTCAATGTGAGAGTCGTGCACCGATAAAAAAACGACGCTCATCAAAAATAATGAGAAAAGTCTCGCACTTTTTTATTCTTTTATTACTTATTATTTTTTGTTTGCTCTTTCGCCATCGTCATAATTTAAAAAATCTAAAATAGTCGGATTTTACGCGAGAATAATAATCAGTGGTTCCGTGGTACATTCGCTTAACAATGATAGGGGCTTTTCTGCGTTAAATTTCCTCTCGTCTTTTTATTAACTCGCTTGCCTTGTAATAATCATATCATACACAGTTTGAAAGTACGGTGCGGAATAATAGTCGAAAAAACATCTCTTTCACCAAGTAATTATATAATAGCGGTATCAGATAAAGCTTTAATTGTCGTCGATCGACTCTCTTTCGGCAATCATGTAAAAGGCAGGCCTCTTCATAAATATTCTGTACAGCATTATAATTATTATAAATCATCATTGTATCTTATATACTCGCTTATACCTATGTCATTATTATCAGTAGTGTAAAATTGAAACTTTACGTACTTAGATGTAGATTACCTTCTGTTTGCTTGTTAAACTTGTTTTATTTTCATCATGTATATTTTTTTTTCTTTATTCCCATTAATCGCAATACACAATTGTGTAATTTTTTTTTAATATGTCGCTATACGTATCGTTACAATTAGTAAGAAGATGTAAAATTGGTATTTCTTGTTTCCTTCGTGTTAAATTCAATTAATCTCATATAAGCATTCACATAATCGTTTAGTATACAATGGAATTAAGAGCGGCCTATTTATTGCTTGTTATATTGCAAGTATTCTCGCTGTGCCGTATCATCGAGCATTTTCCAATCGACGTTTATCTCATTCTCCTCCCTTAATCCTAAACCTCCGTAACACACAACGCGCCTTTTTCTCTTCTCACTGCTTTATTTGCCCCCCTCGAAACTTATCCCCGCAGCCTGATTTCGCCGTTCGCCGAAGCAGTATGTCGAATACTCTCCACTAATCTTTTCATTTTTTATTTTAACTATTTTGATCGCTCGTTTATACCGCGCTTAAATTATTTTATCTTCTTATGTGTGTGTAGTAAACGTGTGGGTAAACCGGTGAAATAAAGTTGCGTTTAGCCCTTTTGCGAGTGTCTTTCTATTTTTCGATCAATCGGAAAGTCGTTTGCTTCTTTGCTTCATGGAATCGTTAGACCGTTTTATGTTTCACGAAACTATACTTTTCGCTAAAATAAATAATCGACAATAATCAGAGGCGTGAACAATCGTGTACAATTGAGTAGCAAAAACACAAGATTATTGCAGACGGATTGAGTTGTAACAAATGTGTAACTTAAGTAGTACGCTTATCGCACGTTAATTTAAACTAAGACATCAGAATACTCCGTTTTTAGAACACTGACAGTATACTCTCACATGTTACATTTAACTTGTTCGCTCACTTAGCTTGATTCTTCGCTATTTTTTCACTTAAATTACAGAAAAAAAACTTAACAAACACCGTTTTATCGTACACACGTTTTTCCTTCGTACAATATAATTATTCAAACAAAGAGGAACATGAGTTCACGCTTATCTTGTGAAACTTTCTTTTTGTGCAATTCGCTCAATTACAAATACGTAAACGCAAGGTACAAATAAAAATTTCATTTTCTCAATAAAAAAGTGTAACCACCCGATTGCAGCTTACGCTTTTTACCAATAATTTTAGATCTTTCAGATCGATTTGATATGTTAAAATGCCAAAAGTAAAGGAACTGAAATTCCATCGAAGAGTTTTATACTCGATAACAAGATTGACTCAATGTCGTCGAACCACAATCGATCGGTTAGGCGAATTCTCAATCGTAATCGGGATATTCATTATTTAACTCGCAGTTTTTTGTTATAACTTCACCCTATCGACCTTCGGTACATTTCATTTACTTTAATATTCTTTTTAATTGACTATTAAATTTACCTTAGGCTTTCGAATTGTCCTTTTTCCTCGATTAAAATACATCAGCGAATATCATTTATAATTAGCTACACGCGTGATATTTCAAAAAGTGACAAATGATCGATTACCTAAAATCAATATAAATTATACATTTAACAAATTAATATTGCTTTGGTTACGAACGAATAGTGAACAATTTTTCATCGACCCTCCCCCCTTTGCTATACCACTGCATTTGGCTCGAATCGAAATTTTATTATAAAAATTTCCATTAATAAAATGAGTATTATTGGAAGAAACCGGGTTTTCGTGTGTATGTAAGTCTGTATCATTAGAAGTGTATCAAGAGTTTTATTTTTCTCTAAACTCGATGCAATACCTTGAAGTTATCTCTTTTCTTAATGCAATGAGCAAAATACAAATAATTTTTGGTTTAACTTCTATCTTAGACACATCAGCATAAGCATTATAGAGCACGTAACAAAGATTATTTAGTAGTTCAATTGTAAAGTTGTAATTAAAATAGGAAAAGTTCGTCGTGATGTACGTAGAAAAGATGAGGCAGAAGTCGATAGAATATAACTTGGCATCGTTTTTCTTTCATTAATTAAACATGATTTAAATACAAAATACACATGTTTCTGTCGCTACCGAAATTTCATCAAAAAGGCCCTGATCGAAGACAAGTACATAGAGTTTTTTCTCATTTTCAAAAAGCATTCCTGCAATGATTATTGTAACATTACTCGGTAATAAAAATTGTACTTGTACGTCGAGGTTTTCTTTGTTACTTGGCGCATTTTCGCGGGCAAAGAGACCGACCGTAAAACCTGCTTGATTTTCGCCTCTTTTTTTTCCCTCGATAGCTCTTTCTCCGCATGGTGTATATAAAGTGTTCACGTGTGACTGTGGGGTGTGAGAGTGTGTCTTTCATCGACAGCGTCGACTTTGCGCATGAACAAAAGCATAATAGTAAAAAAGCGAACGTAAAGTTCGTTTAATGACCCTTCGAACGCATCAACGACGTCGGTGCGTATCTACAAGAAAAATGTGTCAACTCGTCGCTTTTTTTGTCTCTACGTCTCGCAACACTGCAAACTATACCACTGATTTTCATCGCTCTGTCTCTCACTCCCTCTCGTTCTCACACACACACGCGCGCTGAAACACACACCTCACGCTTTCCTTTTTCAACGCTCGCTACCCTATCTAGCTTTCTTCTTCGCTTTTCTGCCTCCCACTCGCTGTGCATGAGTTTATTATCCATGTATTGTATATGTACATATTGCATGACGATATACTAAAATGTTCGCGCATCGACACGTAACGCCGACTTGCCGTTAAAAAATATAAACGAAAAGAAAAAAAAACACCTTTGCAATAACCTCCTGCTGCTTTCTCCCTTTTAGCTACACGTCGTTTACTCTCTCTATAAACCACTCGGAGCGAGAAAGAAGATGTAATGTATAATTTAAAACTCTAATGCAACACTCGTACTGAAGCTAATCCCAGAATTAATGAAATAACTACTTCTTTAGAAAAAGAAAGAGTAGGTCACTAAATAAATGAAAAATAAGTGATTAAGTTCAGTGCGCTTTGAAAAGTTTTCAGTCGAACGATCATTTAAATTTAACTGCGGATGTAAGCGTTCTTTTTATTGAATCGTTCGCTCCAAAGGGATTTATAGGAGAGCGACTGAGTACATTCGATTCGAACCCCTGCAAATCTTTCATCGAGCCCCCCTATTCTTTTCTCTTATCTAAAAAACTAATATCGTCTCGCTGTCTATCTCGTCGCTTTCGCCTCTCTCGTTCGAGGAACAATAAAAATGTCGAAAGCACTGAAGTCATCGGGCGCACGTGAAAGTCGAGCGCGCGATAAATTATCTAAACTAATTAATAACGTAATCAACGAATACGAAGAAACCTTACCTACGAATGGTTCGCATAATGACGAGATAATGATGATAATAATCATGCGCAATTGAATATTGTAATTATACGCAGTAGTAAGTAAGAATCGCAATGATGATCCGTAAGTTAATTAACTCAATCAATTAATAATAGATAATAGTTCAACAGAGATAAAACAAAAAAAATTAAAAGAAAAAAAACATAGCTATATTAATTAGTTCAGGACTTAAGAGATAATAATATTTCTCGCAGAAACGTTATTTGACGCGTCTTGTGATGGTGGAACGGCTTGGACGAAGAACAAAATGATCGTCGTGTAAACGAAATTGAAAATTGCCCCCTCGTCGTCGGCGACACGCCTTCGCGAATTGTCAAAAAGTACCTATCTAGCTACGCTTGTCCCATTCCCACATCTGATCTCGGATTTTCGCTCTACCTCCTCGTCACCCCCCACTCTTCAAATCGACATTGTTATGACATTATCGACTCCTAAATTTGTTAATCCTTCGCTAAAAACACTTGCTCTTCTAAATATTCCAGTCTTGCATCCGGCGAAATAACAAATAAGTAAGAACGCAATACATCTCATATGACACGTCGGTTCGCTTAGCTTCGAAGATTCCCTCCACTTTGCTTCCTTTCATTTCTCGCTTCACGCTTTTTTTTAACTAAACTAGACGTTTCCTAGCAATATTACATAGGACTCGATTCAAGGAGTATATACGCAATAAAATTCTTATTATTTTTTATTGTTTTTTTTTGAGAGCGATCGACGTCGTTGGATCGATGATGCGAAAGTATATTTATATGTATATATATGCAAGTCCACGCGGCGCGGAGGAATTAAACTCAAGAGGCAAAACATTCAAGTTTTTTTCATTTATTCATTAATTTAATTTTTGTTATACCTTATTGAATTAGTTTTTTTTCCTTTTCACTACGTATTGACTTGATAGCGAGAATCTAAGAATGAAACGTAACACATTTAGGCTGTTGTTGCTGAGTCGACTCGGAAAGATCTTCACTACCTATGTATATAACTAGACCAATTATTTTTGTATGAAGATAAAATCCTTCGGGTCGTTTGTTTCCGTAAAGAACAACTAGATGCGAAAGCGCGACTATACGTGACTTAAGTCTCTCGTTATTATTATTATTTATAGCTTTTTTTTCGTAAAATTTTTGTGCATATAAAGTTTTGAGTTTGCAACATGCCGTTACAATTCTTCGTGATTCATCCTAAATAGTTCACGTGTCAGCTCCGTGCGTAGAAATTTACTATTTTTTTTAGTGTTTAAATTTTTTCCCGCCAAAAAACTGCTATAGTATTGCTTAACTTGCACGTCGTGTGTGCGCGCGTTTTCGTGCCCGCTTTTACATTATTTTACCACTTTTTTTTTTAATTATTCTTCTATCATCAAGGTGTTCGAGGTTCATTTATTAAAATAAACGCTCCTGCACAGATTGATTTCTGTTTAATATTGACTGGGGTACGCGTGATTGGCATCTCTGCCAACTGCACGCAATGATGATGTGTTTTTTTAAAATATTGCTTCTTCGTTTCTTTTGTCTCCGACACTTTTTTCCCTATCGTTCACAGTTAGGTCGGAATGAAAAATTGCCTACCTCCTGTTTGCCGACTTAATTAGCGCTTTTTTTGTACACTTTTCCAAAACTCCGAGAATATCAACTCCGTGCAGGAAATACAAAGTTTCTTTGAATAATTTTCAAAATTGCCGTGACGCTAAAAATGATATATTTATTGCCCCTTGAGTTCTCTTTCTTAGTAATTAATAATTATTTAATTAACTTCCGACTTCCATCGTACAAGTTAAAAACTTAAAATGTATATCATAAAATTAAACTAAGGACGCATTTATCGCCTCGTGTGTATATTTCGCTTCCCTATTACAATTTATCCCTTTGGAAACTCAATTTTCTCCATCTCTCGCTTTCGTTACCGAGATTGGACATTTTAATTATTTTTTTTCTCGCTCTCCTACACATCGATCTCGCTCAATTTTCTCGGTGCCCTTTTGCCGCACCGGTTATCGCGGAATAATTGAACGAGATCACTTTTTTTAAATTAATTATTTAATAATATTCACTTCGCTCACTCTCTCTCTCTCCATCTGCATATGGTTTTTTGCCCAATCGTTTACCAAATGAATGCCTACTTCGTTTTGCCGTTCATTATTATATATGCAATAATTATATACTGGGCTTTTTGTATTTATATATATATATTTATACTGTAATATATATTTATATATGTATATATTTGCGCAAGGGAGGGTAGAATTCGATGGCGGCCGGCGGATGACATCCTCTCTTTTTTTTCTCTTATCTATCCTCTCGTTTAATAATTGTTTATTTATTATTTACTTTTTTTTCTTCTTTGTAAAAAAACAGCGAAGTGGAGATCTGCCCGCGCCGCTCAACGAGCCCTACAGCCTAGCTCGCAGCTTCCCTCGCGCTTCTTTCATTTTTTACCTATCTCACCGTCATCTTCACCTTCTCTCTTGTGTTCTTTGTGTGTGTCTCTGTGATCTGTGATCAAATTACAGTACAATAGTATATTAGCTTTAAAACATCAATAATTATATACAAATGCATAAAACAATTTTTCAATATTCTCTTTCGTCTTCATAATCGTTATTAATTTATTTATTTTTTTTATTCGCCTTAGACATTAATCATATATATTTTGCTTTCTTATCATTCATTATATTTATATATGTATATGTTTGTATATATACTAGATGTAGATTATTAGACGTAATATTTTTAATATTTATTTATTTTATTTTTTATTTATTTATAAACGCGTGGACTTCAGCCGCACTGGTTTTTCCATTTTCGTTCCCTCTTCTCTTTCTCTCTCTCGCTTTCCTTAAAATAACTGTTCAACGCTTTTCTCCCATCGTCTAATTCTTGTTCGTCGAATCTCCTCTTTATACTCATTCCTAAACGTGTATATCCCTCGTCTCGTTAACTCTCTTCGCATAATTGATCATAATCACTGGTGTGTAAGTGTATACATTTAATTTATATATATATTTATATATAATTTTTGTTTATTTTTTTTCAGGAGGATCTTGGACGACTTTGTGAACGAAGACGTTTCTTGTACTCTGCGTACGGAATGTCCCGGGCTCGATCGATCTTCCCTCTTGCTTTTTCTTCACATATATACCATCTTCAATTAAGTTCGATGATTTCTTTGCAACGTGTTTTATATTTATATAGTTTGGAAGTCTTGTTTGGAGGAATCACGCGGGATTTCGCTATTTAACGGAACTACAGGGTTAACTGTAACTCGGAGCCGAAGAAGATCGGAGAAACTAGGACACTCGACGCTGGCCTTCAATCTTTTCTCTCTTGACTGTTTGCTCTCTTCACCATTACCGAAACACCCATTGTGGTTTTTTCACCGATGTTCGCATCGCACACGTTTTCTTTCTCTCCGTCTGCTCTTTCGTTTACCACCATTGTCGGCTCTACTTTTTTCGCTTATAAATTGTTTGAATCTCGTTATTGTAGATTTTATTTTCTGAACTGGTGTTTTATCCTCGGTTGCTATTATACGCTGTTGTTTTCTTATCAGTTATAATGTGAACTGCCGTTTTTTTACGCTGTAAACACAGTGTATTCTTTTAAGACTTATATAATGCAGTGTTCTTTTAGCTACACCTGCGAAATGGAAAGATAAGTAAGTGGAGTCTATTGTAATCATGTCCGAGTTTGAAGAAATGCAAAAAGGTTTGTAGGCCAACCGCGATATTAACATCTATTTCCGTGGAGAGTCAGCTCGCTATCATCGAAGAAATGAAAGAGTAAACGATATAAAAAATCGGCCGATTCTTTAAAAAAAATCAATGTCATTGATTTTTTTCTTCACGCTAATTAATTTATGTACTTTTGCAAACTACGTCGTAGCCTCACGTTGGCGAGCCGATGGGCACGGTGGAGCGCGCCGAGAGAAAAAATCCAGCGCGCCCACCTGCCTTCCTCTGCTCGTAATTTTTCTTTACTTTAAATTAATTTTAAGTCGCAAAATTTGCTGGATACCATATTTGGTCCGATACTTATAATTTTTTTTACAATCATTTATTGTTAGCACTGGGACGTACCGAAGTAGCTACCATTTTGTTTCGACGTGACGGAAACCCGAAAGCTTCCTGCTTTCAATGCCTGCTCGCGTGCGCATCCTCCGTCATTGATTTTCATCATTTAAAAGTCCGTCGTCTTTCACAAACGTACTTCGTTAGCGAAAGACTCGAGATTCTGTTTAGCGCAAGCGCTTCTTTTTCTGCATGTGATTACATTTTTTTCATTCTACCTGAGCCTGTGTTTAAAAGTTGAGTTTGTTGACTACCTTGCAAGTCTTGATCCTTTTATAATAAATCTTCTGTATTGGAGTTGGATTCCTCAAATGTATTGCTACGTTCCTATAGAAAATTGACTTTTTATCGCGTCACCGCCTTTGCCGTTCAAAAACCTTTACGCGCGCATCGAAAAAACAAAATGGCTGCCATTCAATGAGACACGCGTCCCAAAAATTGTTCTATTTTTTGTTTACCCTGTCGTTGAATATAATATAACCGTACTATAATCATCATACATATATTAATTCATTTATTGTAAAATTCATCTCGATAATCCCTCACATTTGTTTCGTTTTTTTTATTTTATTTATCCCTCGATTTAATAATCATAATAAAATTGTCAATTAATAATATTAATAAATAGTCATCGCGTTTATAACAAAACAAGTTCAATCGCACCCGCGCCCTTATGCTCACCTCCCTTTAAATTCCCTCCCCCCCGTGTCGATTGAAATACCTAACTTATTAAAAATTCTAATCCCCCGAACCCTGAACAACCACCGCGCGCGTCGAATACAAATTACATCGTACTCTCGACGTCCTCGTATTTATCACACGGTAAAAAAAGTGGTTTACAAACTGTCCTCTCGAAACTTCACGTAAATCGTGTGTTTGCGCGCGCCTATACGCGCGGATCATCGGGGCGAGCGTTCATCCGTGCCCTCGAGCGGCGCAAATGGAAATTTACTCCAAAATTTGAGTGGAACGTGTGGTTAATAATATTTTTTTACTGTGCATAGAACTCGCTCTTCGCGTTTTTTTTTTTATTTCACGCTCGCACTCACTCGCACGCAAAAACGAAAAAGTTTGACCTTTTTACAGCCGTGTATAGATCGCGCGCCACGTGCGTCTCTCGTCCAAATTGATACAGCCGAGTAAAAATGCAAATTCACTCGTTCAGTACGGACGTCCTATTGAGTATAGCTCGATTATTAGAATTAGGAATACGTATTGTATCATTTTTTTTATTTTTAAGATTCTCATGCTCCTTTTTTTCGCCTCGTTTTTTTTTAAAACCTTTCATACCGCTCGTTCACTTTAATAAACGCTTGAATTTAAATCTACATAACAACGAAATTAAAGCGTTAAAAGTATCAAATTAATACGATAATCGTTAATCATAGGCTTAAAATAACGACAGTAATAGTAAGTGTATGGATACTTCGTACAATAATAATAATAAAAGTCGCAGCAATCATTGATTTGCGTAGCGCGTACGAAAACGGGGGATGAGGTCGAAAGAGAATGAATTCGAATAACTATTAAATCAGCTACATATGCAAGTCGACTTTGCCTTTTTTACAAATATTCCTCTCTCGCCTCCGCGTTTTGTTCTTCATGCTATCCGCTTCGCCGGTCGTCGAGCCAGGCTCGTCAAAGCCTGACCGTCGAAGGCCTCTTTCATCCGGGGTCTTTCGCTCGTGACTTCCCTATCATCCCTGCCCGCGGAGCATGATCTTACTGCCTTCTGTCGTCGGTGTACGCGCGCCCGCTGAAGGACCTCGCCTCCAACGATGCATCGTTAATTGCACAAAAAATCCGTAATATCGCAATGGCCTCTCCACTCTTTCGCTCGCTCCCTTTCTCTCTCGCTCGTGCTCTCACACGTGCCTGGGTTAATACGTGTGTATGCGTGTGTATGGGTGTGTCTGTGTGTCCGTGGCTCCTCGCGTCGTCGGATTAGTCTCGCGCGCGGTTCGAAAGTCAATCACTCCCTCGTCTCGCGATCATCCGCGTCGGTACAATTGCGTTTTACTCGATCATACTCTTTTCTTTTTTCCTTTTTCTTTTTGCTTCGTCATCCTGGTACGTGAGTCGGTATTATTCCGTCTTCCGCTTAGCCGCTAAGATCATACGTTATCTATGTAATATTCAATTTTTTTTTGTTTTGTTATCATTTGTGGTTTTGTTTTCGGTGTATGCGTATATATTCAAAAAACCTCTCTCGCTTATTCAATTTCCTTCGTTAAATATATATTCACACACGCATCATATAATTAGCCGCTTATCTATTTAGCAATTAATAATAATTATTTATTATTAATTAATTCATTATTATATTATTACTATTATTATTAATTATTAATGTCGGAGAACGGGCTAGCGCCAAATCGCAGGTTCGGTCGCGGCGGAGACTAACTCGTCTTTAATTGATTTTTTTTTTAACCATTTCCCGTGCAGAGTCGTTATGAGATATTTGAATGTTAAACCGATGCGTGAGTTTCATATATACGATCAAACCTTCCTTCCATAAACAAATTTTCTCACTCCCGTCCCTTTCGTGACTGCGCGTGTCTTGTATGCAACCCCCCCGTTTTTCCCAGAAGAACGCAAATTTCCCTACATCGCCGCACTCTCGCTCTTTTACATGGACGCGCGCTATACAACGTCGCATATTTCGGACTATTCTTATTTCGGGCTTTGTACTTCGCTCCTTTTTTCCTCGCGGTCTCCTACTCATATCCCAGCCGTCAGTGGCGAGACTCGCCCTCACTTCCGGATTTAAAGTAGTTTTCTCTAACGGGGAAAAAGGGCAACGCCGCCTTTTCCCACCGGAAAAAATCGATCGGTTACTCGTTACAGCGTCCCACGCACTCGTCGCTGTTATTTTATTTTTTTTTTGTTTTCTCTTACTTCGATGACGGATCTCTACCATTTTCCAAATTCTTGCGATTTCGCTGGAACCTCTGCCGTTTGCTCGCCTTTTTTTTTAACTTTTTTTTTGTGACTCGTTGCCTTTTTCCGCGCACTACGACCGTCTCCGTGCGTTGAAAACCAAGTCCCGTGGTCGGCTCTTCGTGATGTATATATATATTTATATATGTAATATACATATATTTTTTTTATTAATCGCAAGCTTCTGTACTCGCGTTGCTCGAATTGTAATGCCGTCAGTCGACCGTGCTGCGCTCTGCCCTCTCGTCCATCCTGCGACATAATTATAATGTGATGAAGCTCGCTTTAATTTCTTGTATGCTATCTTATTGCTGCATGGGATATTCGATGGAGTGATAGGTCGGAGTAATTTCATGAATATCTTCGGTTGGTTAGTCTTACTTCAATGGTTAACTGGTTAGTGATGATTTAAAAAGGTAATGACTACAATGGTTTAAGAAGGTAATGGTTGTAAGATACGAAGGTTATAATGGAGAAATGACTATAAATATGCAGAGCAAGGGTATCAGTGGATGGTATGGTATGGGGGTGGATGATATAGGGGTGATATGGGCAGGGACAGTATCGGTGAGGTTATAAGCAAACCTAAATCTGGAAAACTGTAAGGGATTAAGGGAAATATTAAGAAAGGGAAGTAGCTGCAGTTAACATGCCATGTTTTTTTTTAATACAGCGTTTAAGAATACGCATTTTAGCAGCAACCATACCGTATTAACTGTAACTACTATGTGGTAAAGTTTGGATGGGCGATTGATAACTATGTTAAAGATGAAAATAACATCAATAAATGAATATAAAAAAATAGAATGTGAAAGAAATATAAATAAAAATATAAAAATATTTATTTGAAAAAACGAATTTGAGACTTATAAAGTAGAAATTTAATGGGAGACTTACCTGATGTTAGGTCTTAACAAGGCTCAATGGTAGCCATTAGTGAACGCTGCTGGTATCAGAGGTCCCTAAAACAGAACGTAAATAGGATTTAGTTCCGCTGGCTTTCGAAAGTTCCGCAATTTTCATAAAATTACAGGAGTTTTATTTTATTAAAAATAAAAATTAACTTTGTAAGATCAAGTAAAACACCGTAATCTCTTAACAAAAAATATCAAAGCAAAATGTACTTCTCAACCAATTATTTATTTGAATCTTATCAGAACGCCCGATTCACGATTACGCAGTACTTTACTTAATTAACAGAGTGTTCTTCGTAAATTTTTCGAAAACCCATCAATCGTCATTAGGATAACGTCATCGCATTCTCAAAATCAATATCCCCGCTCGCAATCGCCTCCGATAACCATCCTCCCCGAAGCCATAATCACAAGGTGTATCCATTTTCCCCCGAAAGATAACGAAGGAAGAAAACAAAATGAACGAGCGGTTCTTCCTTCGCCGGCACGGAAAAGTCGGTAAATCTCCGCGGGGCTTAAAAGGCTAAGAGCCATTATTACATCAGTCGGGTGCGCGGGGGAGCGGAGGGGATAGAGGAACAGCAGCTAGACACGAGACTACTCGTGACTAATGGAAGTGCAGCCTCGTTGACAGTTGGATGATTCGTCAATGAAGCGCACGAGCGAGCCGCGCGCGTGGGCGCACCCCTTTGGGGCCGATCTATCTTTCTCGCTTTTTGTCCTCTCCCTGCCACGCGACTCTCGATGCTCGCGTGCGCTACAAGCCGAGAAATCAGAATCACCCTGCGCATGCGTTTGCATAATTTACGGCTCTTACCGTTTCAGTCACTGCCATTGCGACCTTTCAAATATTCATTTGCAAGCTTGTTAAGTAGCAGAAACGATTTTATTACCCGTAGCGGAAAATAAAAACAGCCCATTATCCTTTTAAACAATTCATTAAACGAAAGCGAATCTAATAATTTATTCTTCTTAATCACTCGGCGATCAAATTTAAAAATTAAAGAGCTCACATTTATTTTTTACGTATCAATGTATCATTTAAAGTTGAAATAGTTAAACATTAAAATCTAGAGGAGCTCCTTTCAGTAATTTAGATAGTGTAAGCATGAAGAAACTTAAATGTCGCCTACTAATTTCGATGTAACTGACTCACTCGTCAATTTAGTTAAACTAATTAAACAACTCGAAGTTAATTAATGTAACTAATAATTTAAATGGAAATGGTTAAATTTAGCGGAATACTTACAGGACTGTAGTTGAGCGGTGCGCGAGACACGGCGATCGCGGGGAACGCGGTGGTGGGCGGCTGGGGGCTCGCGGCCGCTTGGACGTAGCTGGCTACCGCGGAGTCGGCTGCCGCCGCGGCCGCCGCCGCAGCTGCGCTCGAACTGTACATGTCGATGGGCCCGGGCGAGTTAGCCGCGGGGAAACTGCGACCCTGAGGGCCACCGTGGCCCCCGGCCCCGTGCGGCGACGCCGGCGGGAAGCCGGCCTGTGCTGCCGCTTGGTAATTGTTCATCACTGAAAATAGAGAAACAGACATTTAATGTACATTCGATTTTCCACTTTTTATAACGCAAATATGTTAATAATGAAAATTCCATTAGTTTCGATAATTAAATAGAATTGTAACTTATACATGTTAATATATGTGGATTTAGAGTGACGTATTTATAAAGCTGCAGATTATAATATCATAATTTAATGTAAAGGAAGATTAAACATTCAAATTCGTGACCCAAATGTAGCATTTAATATTGCTGTGAACATTGAAAAGAATAAAACAATATGCTTCTAAATTATTATTCGGTTATTACACAAGAGCCTTATTTTCAACAATATAAAAAGATGCGGGTTGAAAAGCTTTACAGAATTACCCGCGCTGGCGGGAAAATATCAAAATTGTGTAACGCGAATAGAATGGAACGCGAATTACCAGTGTACGCATGCACCGCAATAATGCATACAAATGTAAAATTAGCCTTTCAAAGCTTCGCACTCGTTAAATTCATCCGCTCAATAAATTAAATTCATACCCGCGTCCCTTTATGAATCGGGAATAAAAAAAAATATATATACGCGACTAGCATCGGCAAAAGCTTTTGTGAGCGCTGCGTGCCCAGCGGCGCCAATTATTTAATCGCCGCGGAAAAAAAAGGCGAACTCATTGATCGTTTACGATTCGCGCGTTAAGCAAGATAGAGCCGATAAATCGCAGCGAACTGCGGCGCACGGAGTCCGACGAATTTTTATGACACGCGATATCCCGAATTCTTTGTGTCCCTCGTCCCTTTTTTTCGAGCTTCCGACCAATGGCTGGCTTACCCGCGCGAAACCGTACAGAAGGCAGAGTTTGTTTAAAATAATAGAAAGCAGTTTTTTTTCGAGCACTGAAACGTAAACACTGGAAAAAAAGGGAGACAAAAAAGGGTCTATTCAGTGAAAGGAAAAATGGCAGGAATGCGTGAGGGGTAGGCGTATACAGTTTTGTTTATTAATCAGAGTTAAGTTGTTTCAATGAATTAATGCGAGGGATATCACTGATGAGTTTCATACATATCTCGTGTACCTTATAACGATCGGTAGAATAGATTTAAATTATAATCTATCGCTGATCGGGGTATTTGTTTGAAATTCAAATTTTGATTATAGCATAGGATTAGAAATTTATGGTGCGTACTACGTGGGTATGCCACTGATATACTGATTAATTATATAAATTAAATATTAATAAGTGATTTAAATCCGATGCAATAACGTGATATAATTTAATAAGTTCGAATAATAAATTTCGTAATGAATTTAATGACGCAAACTTCTTTTTTTATTAGAAAAGGAAAATGAAAATAATTGTTCCAAACAATTCAATTAGATCACGTTGTAATTATTATATTAAATAGTAATTACTTAAGTAAGATTCGCGTAATACTTCCTAACGTATTACTATTTTTCGTGTTTTCTTATTTATTTTTGTTAACGTTCACAGAAACTTAAAAAAAAATAGGTCTTTACTGCAGCATGTCACGCAGAGCCACTTAGCCATTTTCAGATTAATCGGATATATGTTCCCGAAGTTATCCAACTGCTCGAATGGACAAGTAAAAGCAGTAGCAAGCATGGGAAACTTAAGTGAATGAATCCAAAAGCAATGATCCGTCGAAGAGCCTAGCAAATAGAAGAATCGAGCGATACATTCTTTCTGGCGGGGGCCACTCAGATGCGCCGTTAGGGCATTCGAGGCGGTCGCCGCGAAAAAACGGGGGGGAAGGATGTACACGCTTGGCTAAAAGGAGGCGACAAAGCTCGGGCGGGCGATCGATGCCAAACCGATCGTTCGGAGCCTCGCGCACAATCTAAAAACCCATTCGGCTTTTAAACTCTTGACAATGCCAGGCCGATTACAAAGTTTTCTGCCGATGTGCGCGCGCGCGGGGGGAGGACAACGGAGGGGGAGGGGGCGAGGACAAAGTCTGGGCGCGGCGAAGGTGGCGGGTCGCTCGATTCAAAAGTTTGATTTATTTGAGAGGAGATTGCGGACGGCACGGGAAAGTCTAAGGGTATAGGAGAGACCACGGATAAGGCCGCTCTAAGAGTGGGAGTGAGACAGAGAGAGAAAGAGAGCGAGAGGACGCAGGCTTTATCGGGGAGTTTGCGGCAGCGGCACTCGAGAGATGCCCCATATGCACGGGACATGGTGAATCCAATACTGGAGCTTCCTACTTTGGCGGCCGCAGCTTGGGAAAGCCCCCTTTTTTTTGTTTTATAAGTAACTTCCGGTAGAAGTCGTAAATAATGCGGATGTGCACGAACGGAAATTTTTTTAACGGATCAATACTCGAGATTTTGCTTTCCTCCTCACTGTGGCCTGGCATTTATTACTAGTTTTGCCAGTAAACTGCAACTCCGTTAAAATTCAGGTAAAAATTATTTTTTACGAACTTACTTCATTTTCGGTTTTCGTTTACGCCAAGATTTAATCGGAAAATACCTCGACTGATTTTCTGCGCGTTTGCGAAGTCTTTATTTATAAATCTTTTGAAAAAGAGGTAAAGCCGCGGTGAAAAGGACGAAAGCAAACGTGCAACAGAAAATTCAATCGTGCTCGTTTTTTTTTCAGCGGTATAACAATGGGGAAAAACGAATTTCGCTGCGATCACACAAATCATGTAAAAGAGAGAAAGAATGAAACGTACCAGAAAGAGCTTGCGTGAGCAAGGGTGTGTTGTTGTTCGGGGTGAGCTGTCCGTTGGTAAGATCCACTGAAACACAAAACTCTGATCACAATTGTTCCCCGACTCAACCTCTCTCCACCTCCCCGAACGAGTGCGATGTAATATATCTTTCTTTTTTTTTAATTCAAAAATTAATAACTATGTTGTTAAATCAAAGAAAAAATTAGAAATCGGTCAAAATTGTTGAAAGTAGAAGAAAGGATTAAATGAAAATAAGTAAATTTTTTGACGTCCAATGTGTTGCAGATGAGTATACCAAGAAATGTTAATAATGCAGCAAATTCTTTACAAGTATAGCTGAGTGCCTCCTTACACTACATCGACTATACAATTCTATATAAATAAAATAATTGTTGTTAGTATGCCTTTTTTGCGAGTTAAATTACGCGTCTAAATAAATTACGCAAGAGATGTATGAATGAATGAGTTACGCGGATGACATGTATGGCCAGGGTTAATCCATGAATTTAAGAATAAATGCAAAATAGATTTCATTTAATTATGGCGAATTTTATATGAACCCTTGTAAAAGACTGGGTAATTGCTCAGCCTTCATACATTTCTTCCGAAGAGCAGTGCGTTGGACGTGCCGTATCGGTGACTCCGAATATGCGCGAGTCTCGTTTCCGCTTCCCTGGTAGCACACCGTCAGTACTCCTGATATTATAAAAGAACAATGACTAGTAATAACGAGTACACAGAATCCTGCTAAAAGAGCTTAGTAATCAGCGAAAGAATTAATTAGTAGCTATTAACGTAGCGCAACGAAATACGCAAAAAAAGTTATACAACAATTAGATAAAAAGTGTAAAGGTACGTAATGCGTTACGTTAATATTCAAGTTGAAAACTATGAGCTAAAGAAAATCTTTAAAACAAATACATAAAAAAACTCTTAAAAATTACGTAAAAATAGTACCGTAACCAACAAATTAATAACCTTACAAACAAAATGAAATAAACTGCACTCATGTTCCAAAGGAACATTTCAGCAAAAAACGTGATAAAAAAATTTATCGAAAAACTTGAAAATAAACTACCTCGACTGAAATCGCTGCGGAATTGCGGGAGAATTGGCGCGTCGGCCCTCCAATACACACCAGCCCACGTACGAGTCCCACGAGAGACAGCTAATTTACGCAACGAATTCTCCCAAAGATTCGCAATCCCGCGCTACTCGACGCGAGCGCGCAGAAGTGTACCGGCACTTAATAGCTCGCGAACGCGGAAATGCGAAATTGAATGACGCGAGGCCCGGTAATCGGGCGCGCGAAATTCCGGCGCGCGTGTATTTCATAAATGAGGTGTCATCGCTCTTTCTCTTGTTCCCTCGGCGGGGGGCGGCCTGGAGTGTCATCGCCAGCTGACGATGACAATCGAGCGATAAATAGGAGCCCGGTACGATTCCCCGGATGTGCGCGTCTTCTTTTACGACATCGCCCTCGTCGGCACTTCGCGCGTTACTCGACATTGCGCGCCTCTAATTCGAGCCGCGTACGTGCCCAGCTCGCCAAATACTCTCGGGTGCAAATGAAAGAAGCTGCGCATACGATCGGCCGGTGTATCTAACTCGCGCTAACGCTGCCAATTTCGTGAAATTTCTGTTTTCGTTCGTCGGAAAGAAGAATGCTGACTGCGGAAAGACGCAATACTCAATGTTTGAGCAGCTGTGGGCAACGATCCGAGCAACGATCGCAATTTATAGACGTACGCTTTCAAAAAAAGAACGAGTTGTCTGATTAAACAAGTTTAACGCGATGAAAAAAGTAGCGTTGGAGATGAATCGATAACTCAATTAGCGGGCGAAAATTCACCGAGCAAGTACACGTAGCGAAATTATTTTCGCGTCGAGCTAGCGTCTCCTCGAGTGTGTTAGCGCGTACATTCGCGCGGCTCCGGCCTCGCGCATCTTTCGGGTATTCTCATGTCGATTCGGCAGAGATAGGCGAGGAAGCGTCGCGGGGTACACAGCCGTGTAATACGTGCACGCGAGCAAGTATAGACCCGGCACGGCGGACGGGGGGATGTAGGCCAAGAGTTCATCTATTTCGAGTTGGCGCATCTCGCGCGCGACTGACGTAAAAGCGATCGAGACAGTGGATAAGGACAGGCGAAATCCTGCGGATAAGGCGGAGACGCGGGGCTTTCTCCGCGCGACTTCTGTCGGCGCGCGCGCGCAGGTATACACACACGGGCGCACTTTGGCTGGCGGCTTTCGGCGGTGCCCGCGAATATTCTTATCCGCGGAAATCTCCGGAGACGCGCCGACTGCGCAGCTGCCGCGCGCGCGCTCCCGTCTGAATTTTACGAAACCCTTGATCTTTCGAGCCGCCTCCTCCATCCGCTAAGATTACGCCGCCGGGCCGAAGGGAAATTTTTCCTTTGCCGTGTCAATGCCGATGCGCGCGTACCTCTTTTTTTCCACAAGCTGCGGGAGGATTCGCGGCCGGAATTGAACGCGCCTATTGACGAGCGCCTTTTGCTGCCGGTATTCTTGGGTACTCGCGAATTCTTTTGTTGCTGGTATAAGTGATGTTGGGGTAACCGATTTCTGTGTCTTTTTGAAACGGAAATTTTTGTCCGGATGTACCGGTAATATTTTACGTAATGAAAGTGAAATATTATTTTAACGTTGTTTTGATAATTTCATCAAACATCACATTGGATCGTCGCCGAAGGTAAATAATACTCTTTGATAAATCAACATGGAAATGTCAGTTCAGTTAGTATTGACACTCGCAAAGATTTAAATAAATATGAATTGTAAAAGAAAGTCAGAATCGCAGGAAGTAGTTACGGAAAAGTTTGCAGATCAAAGGGTAAATAACTGATTAAAAAGATCTTCGAAATGTATAGATGCGACTAACTTTTAATGATTAATTAAACAATTTTCTTTTCCGTAAGCTACACCTTTGAAGATTCAATTAATATTATATCCTAATATTATGCTACGCTCCCACACTCACACGCAGCATGTAAATTAATCAACATGATACGTAATTATTATTATTGTTAGATTAAAACTCTATGCTACACGTTAACTCCAAGATGATAGTAACCATCTTCTAATCTAATTGTTTCACTAGCGCTATGAAATATATAATATCAACAGCGTAATCTGATTAATCTTATCTCAAAATATTTAATATACCTTACTAGATCTATGAATTATCAATAAAAGTAAGTGTATATATGTAATCTATATATTCGTTATTTTATAATAATCAGGTTGGAACGTATAAATATCGAACGTATAAAGTATTATTATATACAATTAGTTTGCAAAAAATACACACACGACACTCATTAAGAATAGCATATTATTCGTGTTAAGTATCGTAAACTATCTACATTATAAATATTTACTATTCTACGAAAACAAAACTGAAAAACAGAAAATTAGTCTATATTCTAAACGCCACTATAAACTTGACAACATCGCCAGGCCAATTAACACATGAATAACCACAGGTAACCTGACGAAGTTGTGTTCATTGCTAACGCGTCATTGCTAAAGTGACGCTTTATTACTACAGTATATAATTATATTATTAATTTCTATGATAATGATAATAAACATGGTATTATATGAATGAAAACACGTTACGAATATGGTTCAATTGATTACCTAAGTCGTTGGTACATACTTTACGGATTTACGGAATATCTGTCACTATAAACCTAGCTTCTCTAAGTTAAACTGCTCGTGTACACTTTTACAAAAGGTTAGTCATACAACAATAGATATGCGTGTATTAACTACGATCACGTTCTAATATCAAAAAGATAAAGACTATGTAGCTTCGTAAATGTGATGATAGTAATAATAATGATCGTTTTCTATTCGAACTACAAACTTTCGTCTCTCCGCAGGACGATTCAGAGATATCAAGCAGTGGAAATTAGGCGGTGGGTTAGAGGTACAGGAGCGCTTAGAAAAATTCAGATCTACAGCTGCTTTTTTACTCAGGCTTTTTGGTGAGGATTTCAATTGTGTGAGAGTATTAATGGCGAATACAGTGACTCAATTGAATGCAGAATTCATTACGACACAATTTTCCAATATTTTTGTTAGTAGTAAAGCCTCGTACTTCAAAAATACTAACTCAATCTACTCGTTAATTAATCACTGGGTCGATTGTTAAAGCGAAAAATCCTCGTGTGATGCAAATTCCATCAGATTTTTACAATGTTACTTCGTTACTTCGGAAACAGTTCGGAGCGCTTAGTTCGTTTCCTTGCTAGTTTTTGTTATTTAATTTTCATTCAATATCTCGTCAAATCGTCCCGCGGATGAAACACTATATTCTCTATATGTAGATAAATAAACACTGTGTACACGACGTCGTTTCTAAGAGACAGAAGGTTTAGGTAGATGGTAGATTACTCGCCCCTAGTTGAGACTGCTTCTTGAGGTAGTCTTCATCACCACTTTTGCTCTAAGTTCTCCAGTCGAGTGTTTTTCTCTTCGTTGCTTACTAATCTTACGTTGGACTTTGCTTTTCATATTTTTTCGTCCATTATCGTTTCAGTTGAAGAAAATAAAGGGGATTTGTAAAGAATGAGACCCATAGCCTCTACAAAACGATTTCTGTCAAATCTTCTTGAATTTAATAATCCTTAGGTTTATGTAATCTTATAAATGAATTATGAGACGTAATTCGCAAAGTCTTAATCCACCGTACAAACAAAAGAAAATAAATTATTATCGACTGTTATAAAAAGAAACAAATAAATGTCGTGATAAAGCTAGGAGCTCATAAAACAAAAATATAAAGATTTAAAGAATAAAAAGTCTTATCAATTTATAACGGCTATGGGTCTAATAGAAATATGCATTTACAGGTAAACAGTTTCTACTAGAACTACCTTGGTTGTCAAATTCTTATTACGAATAAACGGTATAAATATTCACTATTGTTCTTCAACACTTAGCAGTGTTTTCGAGTAAAATACAGTTCTAGTGAAAACTAATATACACCATGATTAAAAAAAAACGCAAATATAGATGATAGATTTGGATTCTATTCACTATGAGCTAGGCAATCATTCAACATTGGTACAATATAAATATTTATATACGAGACACATGTTTGACATCAATTAACAGTTTATCGCGTTTTATTTTCGACTAGTCTAAAATGCCGTTAAATGCCATTGTACACAATGATACATTTAACGCGGCGTTAAAATTTTCTAGTACAATCACTTAAATCTTTTATGACCGTCAGTATTTCACAATACTCTGTTTATTATTTCGCGCAGGGGATCCCGACTGAAAGTGCAGTTTGATGACTGCCGAATAAAGCTGAACAATGAGAAAAGCAACGAATCGAAATTCAAACGGTGCATGCTTTGTCAAAATGACTAATTTGTTCCGGGAAATTGAACTCGCGAAAATGAACCCTGCACGCGGGTTTACGAATATAGATAAAACCGATGGCGCGCGAGTATTACATACAGAAATTCTTTCGCTGTCGGAATCAAAGAAATAGGAAGAAAAGACGATTTCACGGTCCAGTCACCGGGAAGATACACCGTATCGAGGCAGAAAAAAGAAGAAGAGTTGCTGCGACCGACTCATCGAACTATTCTCGCTTTACTCTCTCTTTCACGATTTTCGTTGTATTTGGGAGAGTGGGATTGGGGGAAAAAGAAGGAGAATGCAATAAAAGTTATTTAAGTTTCAATGGACTTAAAAAACTACTCCCTTTTACATTTTGCTGCGCTTTCTACGTCATATGGAATTGTTCATTGTTTGTCATTGTTGAGCTTTCGTTGGCTACAAGGCAATGGAAAAGTCGTGAGTTTCGATGCAATCGAATAAAGTTTTCTCGAAGATGACGTCACAAAAGTGACGAGAATTGATATTAAGCTTTTTTCCTCGTCAAGATTTCTTTTTAATCAAGATGAAAATATCGAGAGAAGAGCGAAGAAATCGAATTAAATTAATATGAATAATTACTCTTTTATTAATTAAATTATATAATAATGTAAAATAAAAATAATGTACTAGATATAGGATTTAATGAATAAAATGATATTATGGGAAGTGATAATATAATTTATTTATATTACTTGAGTACCTGGTATTCTGGATGAAAATTTTATTCCTCTTCGCAAAAATATATTTCATAAATATTATATGAATAGCTATTTGATTTTTCAATAACAAACTCTAGTAACGGTAACAGGATGCACTTATACTAGTGTTTGATCTGAATCCTAAGCATTCCATAACAATCCATAACGACATTGTAAAATTTTCAAATTCAATTAATACTATAATTACAAATTCTATGGGTATACTTTTCAAAGGAATCTATCCGTTAATAGTAATGATGAGTCGTATCCAGTTGAATGTGGCTGTATTAACAATGATCAAGTGATATGACGAAATAACTACTAATTTAAAATGATAATTTAAAATTTATGAAGTGTGAAAAAAAATTTGAAGTGATGTACTCTGAATTGTTACTGAAAGTTGAAGAATATGATATTCCGAAGGTACTATAAACAAATCATGCAGTAATTATTATGATATAAAGGACTCGGGCAAACGATGCACGAGAAATACTTGTTATTGAACTGGATACGTACTAATACTACTACGGCTCAAGATTACCGATCCATATTAACGAGCGAATTTGAAATTTGACGAGACAATGTAATACTTTTGGGTTGAGGCTTACCGGTACAACCCCCGTTGGGGCTGACGGACACTCGGCCCACCCTTGGTCCCACTGCGCGGTACACAACCGTTCCTATCCCAACACAGATTATCAACCTTTCATATATTGTCTCACAAAATTGCTCGCGTTATTATATCTACAAGATAAATCTCTAGTTTGAAAATAATATTTTAGTAGAATTAATAGCAGTTTCAAGAAAATTGATCAACTAACTTTATAAAAAATAACTTTTTTATAAAAAAAATGTGTATTAATTCTACCCTAGATTACTCAAATGCGTGTGTGAGGAAAAATGGTGTGATGATTGGAGTCAAAGAAGTGGGGAAATAGATCGGACAACGGACGAGAGGTACTACTATTTTTTTCGCGATGCCTCGTGGAGATTGCGAAACGCTAGTTTCAGCCAGTGAAAAATCTATTCTGGATTCGAGCCAACCATTTGCGTAGCCGCGGCTACGCGAGGCAGGGTCCGCGCTGTACGTTACGTTTTAAAGTGGCCGAATGGTAATAATCCTACGGTATCGCAGACTTCATAGAGCCTTTCGTTACTCCCAATTATTTATTCAATCTTTATAGTGGAAAATTATCGGGGATTATGCAATCGTTTTGCGGTACGAAAATATTTTAAGTAGTTAAGTCGCGCTTTAGTCAGACATAGCGTAAAGTACCAATGTTGCTAATAAATACCTTGCTCATAGAATAAAATTTTTAACCATGTCGTTTATCCCCAATGCAAGTATAAATAAATAAATAATGATCTCTGAGAAAGAAATAAAAAGAGGTTAATCCTCCTTTGAAGGAGTTTTGTAATTCAAAAAGAATCATTCATCGCCAGCGAAGTTATTCTGTTTTGTTGCGTGATATCTTTTATTCATTACAGACATTCAATTATTTATAATCCTTAAAATCGATAATCGATATAGAGCCTCAGCAATTTTTATTACATTTGTGTTCATTTCAATGAACGTACGTAGCGTAATAACTTATACGGTAACCTTTTCCCGCGACTCGATTTCTTTTTTTTTTTACCCATTTTAATTTATACGAAGAACTTACAATGAATGGCGGCAAATCGATTTACAAAATTCGCGCCTGCAGGATCACTTTTGTCATTTTTTTTTATCGTAGTCTTATGTAAAACTCTTTCTTATTAGTCTCGGGAGCCTCGACCGATTGAGTAAACGAACGGCTATTTTATGAGCAACAAGAAAAGCAATCTTAATAAAGTTGAAGGATATTCTAGAAGAAAAATGAGCAGTTACTGCGTAACCGATAAAGAAAACAAAGTCAACCATCGTATACCTCGATCGATACGAGTCTACCGAAGGACTCGACAATTATAATTAGACCCGCACGCAATCACAGCGATATAACAACAATCTTACGAATAGCAACAATTCGACCATAGCTCGATAACGTTAACTTCATCAAGATAAAAGAAAACTGTTTTGAAATCTGTATGTAATTTTCAAATTTTATAGCACAAATGAAGGTCACGTGTACTAAGAAGAAGATAAGAGATGAAGATAACGCGAACGAGCTATAAGTGCGCATAAAAATATTATAATATCGTCAAGCATCGTATATAATAACAAATTGAAGCTCAGGACAGATGGCTTCTCCTCATTTTGATTTCCCACTTTTTTCCGTAAACTCGTTTCACTTCTTTCAACTTCTACATTTTTCCTAAAGTCTTCGAAAATCCTTTCCGTTGATACTTTTTTTTTTATTCAAATACAAATATAATGCTCATTGTAAAGAAGTAAAAGTTTTGATTTCGTAATTCATCCTCGTTATCTTCGTGACTTTAATTAATTATTACATGTTAACCCGGACGGACGCGCATGTCCTTCTCTCTCGTCTTATTTTTCACCTCTCCGCTAAACTCATTTGTTCTCCCACCTGTACAGTAACATAATTGCTAAACGACTGAGTTCTCGTTGGCTCCGGATCTGCTCGTACTTCAACCTTTCGTATCTCGCGTTCGGAAAGTGCTTTACTTTTGTCTCTTTGTTTCTATTTTTCCGTTAAATTAAATTAATCGGATCACAGCTCTCATCAGCGATCTTTCTTTATCCATTATTCCGAAAGCTTTTTATGTATCAGAGGGATTCACACGGGTAAAATGGCAAGTGGCGACAGTTAGTGATAGTTTTTTTTTTAATTCTTTAAAGGAGCTGCGGCGTATGTATTTTTTTCACCGATCATCGGCAGTAGTGTCGAAAACGGAAGTTGAAATCTCATGTTAATGCTCGTTAGCCTCGTTTATAATCTACTAGGATCAAAATGATTCAATTGTCTTATTCTACGATTAATTGCTTATCATTTTCATTGACAATGAACGCCAAAAGTACTGCGGTGCAGCCTTCCACTGATGGCTTGTAATCGAACGGAATTGATAAATATCAGCGACACGCACGAATAAATTGCATCTAACGAAGTTATTTTTCACGGATCAAATGGTTCGATTATACATCCTTGATATACATTTTTGAGGAAAACATTTTTGTCGACTAAATTGCATTTCATAGTGACGAGCGATAGATTGGATTTTGTCAAGCTTGGCTTTTTCCCGGTTTAATTTTTTCAAAAAAAATCGCGTATCCAGCGAAATTGATTGCGCATCTGCAGTTAAATTAAAAAAAAAGTCGATAGCCACAGAGGTTTACAGTAAATCCTCTTAACGGGCCGTGATCAGTCGTTTACAAGCCACCGGCGCAAGCGCACCCGCGACCTTTCTGAAATGCGCCCACATTGCGATTACTTCTACAGAGCTAATACACTAAATTCTTTCGATTAAAAGGTTTGTTCGTTAGCTTATAGAGGTTATATGTATAACGCTACGCTTAATGCTTTTTTTCCTTTGTTTCTTTATTTTTTTATTTTTTTTTTTTTTTATCTACGAACAACGTCTACGATAGAAAGTTCCGTGTATTTCAGAAAGCAGAGGCTCGCTCGGGTCGTAAAGTATGAGGAAATAAAAGAAACGGAGGCGGGATTTTAAAGGGAAGTAATGCTTTTAAACCAGATAAAGAGAGCGAATACGCCCACAACGAAGCGGGATTTCTCTGTCGAGAGGGGTGGAAAAAAAATTATTCGAAAAAAGTCTCGTGCATTTTTGTCCTTCAGTACAATTTCCTAAAGTGTATTAATATACTTTTTAGAGACTGCACCGAAACTTGAATAGCTTGATTTCTTTTACCGATTCAGCAAAAAAGAAAGCAGCACTGAGATTCGTAATTTGATAAATTGAAGAACTTTACAGACCGTCGGCAATTTAAATTGTAAATTCAAAAATGAAATTTCCTGATTACATTTTGTCTTTGCAGTACATGCCTGTAATGCAGTATAGGATTTTTTGTTCTTTTCTCTTGAGCAAGTATTGATTCAGGAGGAAAAATTGCACGAGAGTCAATAAAACATACGAAATAAAAAAGGTAAGGGAGAATTTTCTATTTTTCTGAGCGAGTCTCTTTGTACATTGAAGATAACTATTTATCATTTTAAACTTTTACGTCTAAAGATTATTTGTCGCAGCAGTTTAGTTTCCCCGGTGAACAATTATGCAGTTTACTGTTGCTATATTTTTTGCTATTAATTGGATTATAGGGAGATAATTGAAAACAGTCTTGCAATGCTTTTTTTTCGCAATTAAGAAAACTTGCACACATTAACAATGAGTGAATAATAAGTACTTTCTCATGTGCCATAAGTTAACACTACTGCTGCTTAATAATTTACCGATATTTTAAGCTTAGTCATATTTTTTATTAATACACTTACGCATTTATTTATGTATATTAATCTTTATTAGTAATATTTGAAAGAACTTTTCATTAAAGCATTAATACCTTTAAGTAGCTTATTTAACTGTCATGCAATAAAAATAATGTGTACAAGTTTTCTCAAAAAGTTTTTCCAATGTGTTTTAAGAAGCACAAAACGTTCTTGCATACGAAAGCGAAAGTAGTAATTTCATCAAACAATAATCGTTATCGAAGACCTAAACGTTACTCAATGAAATATTATCGTTAAAAATAAAAAGAGAAGACAATAATCGCCGATACTTTAACAACTGTATTTTAAAATCTCTTTCGCGGTTAACATAGAACTTTTTTAAAATATAGGACTATGCCACCGGACTTTCGTGTTTTATTTTTATTCGGACGTTTATTTTTTTTCATTGCTTTATAAAACATAAGCGTGAAAATAAAAAAATATTATACATCGCAGTCAGCGCAATCTCAACAAGAATCAATGGATAAACACATTAAAAAAGATTGTATAAGAGAAAAAATATATAAGAAGTATATTAGTCCTCTTGAGCAGCGCAAACAATTTTTGTCAGTAAGCAGCCTCATTGCTCGTTTTTTTCACTATTTCTCTCTCGAGCACGCATTTTTTTTCCTCTCAAATGTTCTCTCTGTACTACTCTCGAATCTAGCTAAAACTTGAATTATATAGCTCGTGTCGGAATTGACCAGAAATTCGCATCGTCATCCTTTGACATCCGATTTTGCTCGCTCTTTCTCTCGCCGCAACGAATTTATCAACGTCTCTCGTTATTTTTCGGTCAATTTGTTGGTTTACCTAATGGAAGGGAGGTAGAGGCAGGCGACGCTTCGCTTGACGAAGGACCACAGAGTTAGCCAGCCATGCGTCTGTGAACATTTTTTCAACTTCCGGTCAGGGTGTCTCTTTATCTCAGTCGAATTGAATTATTGTTTACTATATGATGAAATCGTGATCCATAAGTCAACTTTTTACTATGCGCGTCTCGAAAAACATATTAAAATTCTAAACTAGGTATCATTTAGACTTCAAAAAAATTTTAAATTAAAAAAGGTAACTAATTTGCATGAAAATTACTGTGTAATATTTTGTACTTTGGAAATTTTTGTTTGCTTCTTAGTTGTATAAACTTTCCTGATGAATATTTCATCATCGGTATTGAATTTCATTAGACTCTTTACTGTTTCTAATATTAGCTTTTAGCTTACAATTGCAAATGGAAATTTGTGAGAAGTCAGACTTTTGTTTTCTCTTTATTGCATGTATAATTAATGAATTCTCTACAAATTTTACTAAAAGAAATATTTTACTGAAAATTTAAATGTAAATCAAATGAGCGCGAATAGATCATAATATTGTAAAATCAAAACCTTAATAATATTCAATAGATTTATATTTATATCATCGCATTGTCACTCCCTTATCGCTCATTCAGACACTATTTTTACAAGCACTATTCAATTAAAGTCTTACGTTGCATTTCATAAAATGAATTTGTGATTTCTTAAATTATTATATATTGTTAAGATTATTTTATACCATTAAATTTTTTTATAATTATTTGTTATACGACTGTATTCATATTCCTCATACAAATTTAACGTCCAATCGATTTACCTTGTCGGGAGCAATAAATAACAACGTATTTATACTTATCGTTTGTAAATAATTATTTTGAAATTATTTTAAAGCATTTTATAAATATTTATTTTACTAATAAATAATATAATATGATTATTTATGTATTCTTCCGGACGAATAATCACATAGTCGAATACGGCGAACCGTCGAGGCGCCACGTCATCGTGTCCCAACAAAAGCGCAACATCAATTTTAGAAAATTCATTTGAACGCGCCTTAAACGGCTTCGCCGTTTTTCTCGATAAATTCTTAAGGGATTGCGCCGAGGAGAGCCCAGGCAAACAAAATGCGGCACTTTAAGCCGGTGTAGCGCGCGAACACGTACGCGCATAAATAAGTGTGTATACAATATTTACAATGTTCCTTCCGCTTCGGCAGTAATTAACTTGAGGCGCTCTATTCAACTATACTGCGAAGAAAAAACGAGTAAAACAAATAAGCGGTAAAATCGAAAGCCGCGGATGTGCGCAAACTGCAGAGTTGAATTTTATAGGATATTTTTTTTCATATTTTTTTTTTGTTAACGCTTGGTATGGTACACCGAAAAGCCGCAAAAATGATGCGCGAAGAAACGAAATTGAGCGAAGTAAACAATAATTAAACGGGGAAACGATACGCGGTACGGAGGGTGCCGCGGTTAAAATGAACAAGTACGGCGGACTGAAAAAAACATAACGAACCGAGGCAAATTAATCCGACTGGCTCGTCGATGCTCGACTCCAGAGTTGAGTGCGGAGTTTCGCGCGCCAGTTGAAATAAAAAAAAAGCGCAAGAAATGATGGAAAATGCGCGGCGTGGAGTGGGGCGTTTGTACTTGAAATACATAAAAAAAGAGTGAAACGGGAAACGGCGGCTATTGGCACATGCGTATTTGTACCGCTGGTCGTTTACAGACGATTCAATCGAGTATGTATTCATGTAAAAAATCTTTATTCCGAATAACAGTAAACAACGCACTTTTCGTTATAAATTTCATTAGAATTGTAAAAAATTATTTATTTATCTCTACGTTATCCGATAACGAATCTTCATCATAAATAATAGAATAGCACGTTATTGATTTATATTCTCTTGCCTTTCTGTTTTATGCTGCTGTTAAGTAAAAAATTAAAAAATTTTTTTGCTTGTTATTCTTCTTAATACGGCTCTCTTTCAAATTAAAAGTATAGTAACGTTAAAAGTTTAATATAACGTATTTCACGGACTCGTGTTATTTAAAATAACGCTACTTCTAAAGCTTTTAGTGACTGGAATAAACCAACAGCTTTTAAAGGTAATTCCGTGATTTAAACAAACATCTAACAAATCCCAGCCAAACAATTTTCTTTGCGAAAGAAAATCACTCATCGATCTCTGCAAGCATCCACTCCGAAATTTGGGTTTTGTTTTTCCGTGCACGCTTTGCGCCTCGGATAATCGAAAACACGGATGATAAACGCATTTTGACGCAGCGTAAACAGAGACCCCCCTAGCTAGACAGCATCCACAATAAGCCCACCCCTCTCCCTCCCTCAGTTATCAAGCTCCCCTTCCACACCTCTCTCTCTCGCTCTCTTTCTCTCTCTCGCTACATCCCGTTTTCTCGTGGCATGTCGAGGCTTCTCCCGACTGCGACGATTTATGGCCGACCACCGGCCAGTGCCACGGTAATCACTGTAAAATACGGGGGTTCCCGCAGCGAGGAAGTTTGATCCGTAATATTGAATTCGGCCCGATCCATAAACGCGCCGCGGAAGTTCGTAAGAATGCGCGCTCCGCTCCGGCTTCCTTGAAATTAATTGCGCCAAGCTGCCGGGCGTGCTTCTTTAGACCTTTTCTCCTTTCCGGCGACACTCGAGGGTCAATAAAGCCGGTCTAAAGGGATTAAGAGGTCCGCTCGATCGTAAATTTTGATGAGGGGATGGGGGGAGGGGGTGAACGCTAAGCCGATCGAGTTCAATTGCGCGAAAACATTCGTTTTCCAATGTTTGCAGTCTTATCCTTACTGCTCGTGGATGAAGTTTTGTTGTCTTTACCTCGCTGAGCGTAAATCAAACGAATGATTATTGCCAGTTTTTGTCGAAGAGAAAAAAGAAACATTTATTATTTGTCAAATGTGTTTGTGGAGAGAAAATAAAACGTCCTTACCAGTCTCAGTGTTTAATTTAACTTTTATTTCTGACAATCGCAATACAATCATGACTTTCCAATAATCGTTGAACACTTTGCCTTTAATACCGAGAACCTTTATCATCTTCTTGATCAAGACGCTATTTCCCTATGTCGAATAAAAAATTGAAAAGAAAGAAAAGAAGTAGTACAGTGAATCGATCGATAAAAAAAAGTAAAATTTCCACTAGGCCGGTGCCTCCGATGCATAATCGTTTGAATTTCCGTTAAAAAAAGAAGAAGAAAAAAGGGAAGAATGATTTCTCCATCTCCCATTAAACATATATATGTACAGTATACAATTATCACTGGAACGCAAGTGTAGCATGTCGCGTTCTCTTTTATTACTTTGGTACCTCGCACCCCGTTTAATTTAATGAAAGTTGGTCCAAGCACGAATTTAAACTCGTCGCACATGAAAATAATTATATGCGTCGTCCCCTCTCGATCGACTCTCGTGTAATGTGGCGCACCCAGACAATTCGCACCGGACAGTCGGTTTTGAGCGCGCGAAACGCACCGTGTGCCTCATCGCGCCGACTCTGCGTTTTTATTCTCCGTCGTCAATTTCTCACTTTCGTGCGTGCGGTGCGACTTTCGTTACGTGGGGCTCATTGTTCGGGAATGATTCTGTACTCTGTCGGATAGCTGTGAAGCGACGTGTCTCCGGTAGTGAGGGGCGGTAGTCCCAAGGCACCTGAAAGTACCACACCAGACCCCCTAAGTCCCTGGGATTTTCAACATTTTTTTTTAGCTTCTGCTTTTTTTGCGCGCGTTGCACGCGGAAGAAAGTTTTTTCCTCTAAAAGTGGTGAATTAACATAGCGACCGAAAATCAAATGAAAAATTTTTTTACAATGAGTAAATAATTAAACGAACTGCTGCATTGAAGATGGAGCTGAAGTCACTTTGTTACTTCATGAACTTGAAGCAAAAAAAACGTTTTTCCACGTTCATAAGTATGCCGAAATTACGTATGAAATGTACGTACTCAATTTTCAAATCGTTAATTGCAATTCCAAAATAAAAGAAAACAAAATATCTGCATCAGCCGTTGCATTACACGTTTGTATTTTTCTTTCTCAGGCGTGAGGTGGTGGAAGCTACTGGCATTAATGTAAAAGTAACACTACACACTACTGAAATCAGCTACACCACAAACAAAATCAAAACAAACTAGAGTAAGTAGTTAGTGCTACGTTAGGAGGACTGGAGGAGAAGTGGTGGTTGCCAGAGAAAATGCGAACTCGCGATGTGCTTTTCCCTGCCCGAGCATTTTAATTTAAAACGAAAAACCATGAGCGCGCGCGCGCACAATCGACGAATTTGCGAATGTGGCGCCAATCTCCGAAAAAAGTATTTTTTCCGAAACGTCCGGAGCCCCACTGATGGCTTGTCAAATAAATCAAAGCTCGCGGGTGGCCGCAATAAAAATTTACGTCCCTTTCGAATAAAGGGACCCCGCCCACCTCCTCTACCCCTCGACTTTCCACCAAAACAAAAAGGAAAAAAAAGAGGACGAGGCGCTGGCTCGAGCGCAATGTTTTTCGGACGCTGGTCATCGGGAAATACGGTGAATGCGGTGCTTTTTTTCTGTCGGAGGCCGCCCATCGAAAATATCGCTCGCGGATGGGCGTTTTCGACGCTAGGAGTTCAGACCCCGGCTTGCTACCTGTATACACCGCGGCCATGCCTCGTGAACTAGTTTTTTTTTACTTTTTACTTTGAGTTACGGAGAGTAATGAGTTGGGTGCGTAAAATGAGATGCACCGAGTCGGGGAATATTATGGAATGTGGGCTTTTGATGAGAGAAACAGCTCGAGCAGAATATGTAAAATAACACGCCGTTAGGAGGAAAGTAGAATGCGGCGTATTTTTGAAATTCAACTTTTTATTCAATTGAGGATGTTTCATTGAAATTTCGTACTTCAAGTATAATTTAATTAATAATTTATTTTTCGATATTACGAAAAAATGTCTGCAAAAGCTGATGCGAATTGAATTTCAATAAATTTTTTTATTTATCGACAAAAATTAATATTTTATGAATCACATCTGTTTCGTTTAACTAACGTAAAAATTTAACGCGATCGAAGCGATGGTGATTGAACAGCTATTTTTTTATTCCTGCTCGAGAAGTGATTTATTGCGTACACATGGAAATTAAAAATCAATGAAAGGAAAAAAGAGAAACGCATGGAAATGTCTGCCGCAAATGTCCCAAAGGGACCACTGCGAAAGACACCTTTTCTCCGTTTCAATTTTTTTCGATGGATTTACGTAAGGTGAGCGCCCGTAAAGGGGATGGCGAGGTTCTTCAGGATATTCGCATGGAAAAAGAATGAGGTAACCAACGTCCGAAAAACAGTATGCATTATTTATGAGCCGCTTCGCGAATGCTGTCGATCATTTCCACCGACTTGTCACTTTGCCGGAAGGACGAGCGGAATAAATCGAGACGACCTCTTCCGACCGTCTCCACCCCTTGACCACCCCCCCTCTAACTTTGTCTTCGGCGGATATCAATCTATCTTGATCGCGAAAACGTATCACGAGGTCGCAATTTCGTCTGGCTTTTTTTATTGCGGGATAACAGATATGTCGCACACATGCTGCCGCTCCGCGCGGCCTTGTGTAATTAAATCAAGATTTTCGCACTGCCAAAAATTCTCGTTTCCTCCTAGCCCGCTCAGTTTTACCCCCCGCTCCGTCCGAATAGCTCGTCGCTCGCTCGTTTTTTTTTTTTCGACGACCATTGCCCAGATCGCGATATCCGGCCCGGAGTTTTCAATTTGGCCTGTCGCCATCGTTTCTCTATTCCCCCGCGTCGAGAGCCGGAGCGGGGGGAGAGGCGCGCAAAGTAATCGCCCGAGGCCGAACAAGCCGAATTAAGGAGGAATCGAATGAACGAAAAAAAAAACGAGCGAGAAGAGCAGCGGCAGTCGGCATGCAGGGGACAAACAAACGAGGCGAAACAGGATCGCGAAAAAATAAAAAGAAACTCAAAACAACTTGGGTCGAGCAATGGTCGGGAGTGGAATAGGCTGCGGGGATAGGGGCTTGCGAGCGTCATCGTAGGCTGGATTAACAGTGCCGCGAATGAATTATTATTCCCACTGGCGTTACTTCCGTGGAACATTTTGACGTGCTAGTATTGTTTTTCGTTTTTCTGCGAAATCGACTCTGCAACACTAATAAAAATTGTTTTTTTTTTAATTAATTATTGTACCTATCCTGAAATGTATCGGAGCAACGCGCTATTGTCTTACCGTCATGTACGCAAGAATTTAAATATTGTTATGAAACGAATATTTCGGTATTTATCGGATAGCACACTGATGCCTGAAAAAATATTTACAACCAGATTTTCCCCGAACTTTACGAGTCGATATTTATCGAATTTTATTTAGTTCTTTGTGCAAACTGCTGGCTTTCGCAAAGTAAAACAGGTTTTTCAATTCGGCAAAATTTTCGGAAATCCTACGAATAAACAAAAATGTGTTTTTCGCGAAATGCTCTATTATTCAGCGGGACAATAACGAAAAAAGCCACTCATCGTTTCGCGAGAGTCCATTTCCATTTTTAACGACGGTTCTTCCGGACGCGCTCGCGAATGTTTGCCCGTGGAGATATTCATCGTCGATACGCTCTTCCCGCCCGCGCCCCCCTTCGCCAGGCCACCCCCGGCTTTTTTTCATTTTGCCCATGAATATATCCGACGCCTCTTGACCCGAAACGTAATCATACTCGGAGAGCGAATGATCGACCGTTGCCGCTTCATCAAACTCGCCCGTTACCCGCCTCTCCCACCCTCGAGCGCGGCCCGCCTCGTTCAAGAAACATTCTGCATTAAACGTTAAATAGTGTACGCACGGGAAGCCGTTCCGCGTCGGGAAATTTCGCGCTCGATTCGATCGAATAGGATCGCGGCTATGCGAGAGGAAAAAAAAGGGATGGAGGGATAGAGATACGCACATCCGCGGCGATGCTCGCGGTAAAAAGGGAAAATAAAGTAAACGCGGTTGGTGCGTTTAGGTACACTTTTGTCCAGAGCCGTAAAAAGTGTACGGTTGGATTTATTATCATTATTATACATATGAGTTTATTAATTATCATTATTCGTTTAATTCGGCACAATATCGTATCAATGCGTTAGGTATACGAGTTTCGGCATTTATTTACCGATAATTATTATTTCTTACTTTATTGGTTTATATCATTAAATTATATAATAAATTTTTACACATTTAATTGTTTTATTAATATACTCGCTTTGAAGTTAGCGCAGGTGCATATGAATTAATTTAAATACTCACACGAGAATATTCCCACCATCTCGCCATTTGCACGGTATACAAACAATCAACGGTATATCGCTTTCGTTTAATATTTATAATAGTTACACCCATCGCATAATGATATCTACACACGTGGCTTCGAATCGCGCGACTCTAACGCAACAGCAAATGAAAAAAAAACAGCGAGTCGACCGAACGAAGCTCTCCGCTATCGCGCGAAATCAACTCGCGCGTTGTAATTTTGTACAGTTTCCGGCTGTCCTCGCACGGAAACGCAAGCTCTGACTTTTTTCCCCAAAATAAAAAGTGCGAGGGATCGACTGTGAGTGGGACTCCCAAAATCGAGGATTTTTAACTTCCTCTCGCATGACGGACATTTCGTGTACGCAAAAAAGTCCGAAAAATCCGCGGCGTGCAACCAGCAAACTTTCCTTCTATACATCAAGCCAGGGCGACGTGCGCAAAGTCCTAATATTCGCGCCGTACTTAGATACCTAAAACTGCGCTCCAAAGTCCCTAGCTCATCGCCCCCCGATAGCGGGTGAGTAATTAGCACGATTAGTAAGTAGCAGCGATAGGCTGTAAGTGTATGGTAGCGTGCGCTTATCGGCGTCGTCATCAGCATGACGGTAATTAACACTGATCGTCACTCGGATCGACACTGCCGTTACGATCGTCATCGAGTAGTAGTTAGTTCACAGAGGCATGGCGTTGTAGAGGTCCAAGTTGGGATGGTAGAAGAGTGCGGTGGGGGTCGCGTGGGCGTTGGGATTGTGATGGTGGGCAGCTGCCGCGGCCGCGGCCGCCGCGGCGGCCACGGCCGGCGACGTCTGTATGTGATTGAGGTTCAGATTGAGGGGCGCGGCGGCGTGGGCTACGTGGGCGTGAGCGTGGGCCGCTGCCGCCGCCGCCGCAGCCGACGTATTATGGTGGTTCAGTTGGTTAAGGTGGTTAAGGCTAAGATGGTTACCTGTTGGATAGGGTAGTCCGAAGCTCGGGTAGCCGGAGTAACCACGGCCCGCCGCGTAGGCCGCGTACGCCGCTGGGAATCCTGTGAACAGGCCGCAATTTTCTACATTATAATGAGTATCACGTGCTTATCCAAAATTTCCAGATTGATATTACTTGTTCATAGGAATGAAAATTGTATTGTGTATGTCAAAAATGTTTTCAATTTTTTTTTTAATTAAGAAATAAAATATTCGATATAGCAACTTTTGAAAGTAAAAAGTATGTGAGTGATAAATAAAAATGAATTAGCGTATTTATAATGTGCGCGTACATTATTGTAAATGATTACAGGGATGGTAGTAAGAGTGTGGGATAATTTTGCGATAAAATCTGACTTATTTTACTTACCATCTGGTAAGGCTCCCAGGGACCACATAAAATCTATAAGAGAAAAAAATACAAGAAAGATTAATAATAAATAAGGTATCAAATCGATTTGATTTTTTAATGCTCAATAGTATTTGTTTCGATAATAAAGTTTTTAATTCTAAAGATTGTGAATAAAATTGTTCATATATTTTTGAATATTTTATTCTTATTAAACATCTTAATATATTTAATTTATTTATGAATAAATTAAATATGTACGAAGAAAGCATTTTAAAATATGATTTTGGTAATTTTTCAAAAATATTCGTTTAAAAAAAAATACCAGTGAAAGATTTTCGTGGGTTATAAAAGCGACTAGGTTAGAAAAAATGTGATATTGACAAGAAGAAAAAGGCAGAAAAGTAAAAAGTAGTGAAATAAAGTAGAGATAGAAAGAGAGAAGATAGGAAATAAAAAGAAAGGCATCCATGAAATTTCATAATTTGACACTAATTCAAAGACCACACAACTAAGACTTCGACTATATCGCTCGACTAGCGTAATTGACTAAGTTCTGTATAAATAGGTAACTAAATAACTACGCGCGGCCGATCATATAAAAAATATTGTAATCTACGACAAAAGAAACCTTCCTATTTTTCTATGGTTATTATAGCCTTTAAGGTATATTAGTTAATTATAAAATTACCGGTTAGGTATAACTCTCTAGGCTTTCTAATACAGCTTATTAGATATTGACTATGATTGGCAATATTCATAATGTAATAATCTTGAATACTACAATTTGTATACAAAGTAGTTGGCAACAATCTTTGTTGTAAAAATGTCTGGTCACACTAGGAATAAATGCCAATCTTACTACAACATATACATTATTTGTTTATATATTGACGATACAATATCGATATAAATAAACACCGACCACAATTCTACTCTACTAGCTCTTTAACTATTCTATTGTATTCACGCACCGTTCTCACGGTGCGCGCACGCAAATATTACGAGTATTGAGCATTTATATTTCTATAATCAATGAGATACATTGATACAAATTAATAGTATTAGTGATTTCGTACCTAATATTTCTACCGGGCTGGTTTTCGATTACGTCAAGCACACAACGTCAGTTTTTGGTTATTTCTCTTTAATCCTTTTATCTGTATATGCGAAAAGAGCGAATGGAACTGGCAATAAATAAGACTAAAATTTCAAGTTTTGTATTTTTTTTTCTCGAATCATTATTTTTTTTCCTTTATTTCTCATTTTTCTTTCTCAGTGCAATTTCAATAGTAGCATACTTGGCAAATGCGTGCATAAGTATATTTTTTCGTAAATAGATAAGACGTTCTTACTTTCAAGAAAGTACATTTAACAATCGTTTATATTGACAACAATAGTCGTCGCGCTGACGTTAAGAAAACTTAATCAAAAAGCAACATTACGTGGACAATCGCAGGCGAACGCGCGAGCAAAGGAATGACAACATCTCGTGTGCACACGCCGGACTAGCGACGTCTGCGACGCGGCATTGTAAATATCGAGTACACTGCGATAAGTCTTTCTAACTTTTCTCAAAAACTGCGCTCTCCCCGGCTCGAACTTCTCGCGGAAATTCTCCGGTGGACTCCGCGAGACGACGGCCGAGCCGAGGAAATCCTTTCAATTTACATAGGTTTTCTTTGCCTACGTAATGTGCCTCTCGCTCTCGCTCTCTCCCTCTCTCACGCTCCCTCTCACTCTCCATCTCGCTCGCTCTCGTTTCCTCTAGCGGCGCGACTGCATGGCGCGCGCGCGCGTGCGGAGGGATATACGCGCGCCCCGCGTGTTTACGCCCAAGTGCCGGGGTGTGTTCCGTGCATGTACGCCCCGGTGGCCCCTGTCTTTTCCGCCCGACGCCCGGCAAATTCATCGGAGTCGTTCCTTCACTTTAAGTTTCAATCGAGCGAACTTTGAATGTGCGCCGAAGACGGCCGCATTGAATACGCAAATTTCAGCGCGCGCGCGCTCGCTCGCGAGAAGAAAGATCGCTCGGACTGGAGGATTTTGCATCGAAAAGTGCTTCCGATGAAATTTCTTTGTTTTATGCAGCGTTTTTCAATTCTTTCGCTTTGCTCGCCGTCGGACGCGCGATGGATAAAGGAGCGCCGGCGATGCATACGCACGCGGGAATTTTTAAATAAGAGAAGCGCCGATTTTCTTTCTGCAAATTGGTTATATTCGATTGAAATGCGAAGGAAATGCGCAGCGGATAGGTAAGAAAAGTTTATGTTAGTCTAGAAAAAAAAGAGCATTTTGTGTGATCCGGACGCGAACGTTGAAATATTTCCACTTTGATCAAAATTTCGTTTAGCGATCTACCTGTAAATTTACATGCACGACAGTCAGCGTGGGCGCGCGTATTTTCCGCATAACTATACTTTTTATTTATCTATTTATTTGCTCAATCGTCTCTCAGTTCACGCGCACCAAATCAAAATCCGGCCCATGGTGAGAAAGCTCATACAAATTATAAAGAGTTAAACAACGAAAAACCTGATGATTATTAAATTCTACTTACGAAACTGACAGTGTTGCGCCTCTCGGGCAAAGTACGTACTTTTTTCTAGGACACACGTCTCACGTATTAATATTAAGATATGATGCTACGTAGCTTAGAAGTGTTAAATACTATGATAAGTAATAAGGTGGACAGGTATTATAGGTATAAATAAGGTTCACGTATAGATATATGTATTTAGTCTATACTCTTTAAAGGTATAATAATAAAGTAATAATAATGATAGTAATAATGATAATAATACGAATATTACTATAATACGTAGAATTTTAAGTAATAGGTATATATAAATATTTAGGTTTTAATACAGCCGCTTTTTATGCATTCCCTCTGGAAGAATTTCACGTGTCAACTATCTGAATTTTTAAAGGAACTAGCGCTACTCGCTCAGTTACCCGATTCGCTAAAAAATGAGATTTAAAAGCCAAGTTTGAACGAATGAATCTAACTGGGAAACTTCCAAAACATACGCTTAATCTTTAGATTGTAATTGAATCAAAGAAACCAAGAATCTCTGGAAAACTGTCGAGTGAGCTTTACTGATGAAGTTTACTGATTACTCGATCGTTTGCAAAAAGAAAAGGAGAGGAGGGGGGATAAGAGAAGGGTAGTAAAAAAAGAAAGTAGATGCGACTTTTCTCTCTGGTATTTACCTCGCAAACGAGCACTCTTTCAAATCACTTAACCGTCGACTGGATTAATCAGGAAAATACGAGAAAGAAAATAATGTCCCGGAAACTGACGAAGTCGAGCGAGCAGCGCAGCTTTCTTTCATTCCTCGAGCAGTAGTTTTTGCTCTTTCTCTCGCTCTCCCTCTCTCTCTTTTTAGGTAAACTCGGGGACTTCTGGAGATCCGCAAGTAAAAAAAGAGAGGAAGAAATTTAATCGCGATAAGCGTTTGCTTCTGACACTTGCCGCTGCTTGCGCCTTGTGTTTCAGACTCATGTGAACTTTTCTTCCAGACGAGAAATACCTAAGACATATTTCTAAAGCTAACGGCATTTATATTAAACGACTCTCCTCAAAATCTATTTTTACTTTCTAGTAATCTCAATGATATTTAGGAACGTATTACTTATTACGCAAATAAATTAGATTATTTTCGTCTAACTAAATGGATCCTAGATCGCCTAGATCTTTTGATATACATCATTAAAACTAATTCTGTAAGTGTAATCGTTGTACACTCAGAGATGTTTCCTCCTTTTCCTCGAGTTACCTACAGTACTGAAAATAATTTCTAGATACACAGTTAAGGAACTATATTCCCAGTTGAAAGTGATTATTAGTTAAATTATGACTTTCATTTGGTAAAGCAGTCATAGAATTTCACCGATAAAATGAAATCTGTTTGATGTGAGATCCAGAGCATAATCACTTTCCACCAAAAATTCTAAAATCTAATAGAGAGACACATGTTATAAAATTTATTAAAAAGAAAACACCATTTGTAATATTATCTTTCTATTGAATTTCATTTAATTTAAAGTTTTTACCTATTTTCCTAAGTAAAAAATATTTCATTTCACATATTTCTATAATGTTTGTACCTCTTGTTTACTTTACTGAAAATAAACAAACTAGTCTCTGAGTGAAGTGTGTTCGATAATGTTGCGTTGGCATTGTGTGGTCAGGAGAAAATGTCTCCCTATTTCTCTGCTATTCACTCGATATAAGTGTACTCGTGTTCTTGTGTAAGTGTAATTGTAATTGTAATTGCCTATCCTAAAATTTTTCCGACGTATATAGAGAAGACTATTACAAAAACTAGTTATAATAAGTAATAATAATAATGCTGATTTTCGTAAAATATGTCAATATTAATATATAAATACTATATCGTTTCATCAGACAAGTATAAAACAGTATTTTGTCGTTGTCCATAGAACGAATATTCTTTTATGATGTATAAGTACATATATGTATACATATACATTGTATAAATAATCATATCAAATCCAAATCTGTTTTTAAATACATATATATAATATTTATTAGAAATTTATGCCTATGTACACGTACGTATACTTGTATATTGATGTAATACATATATGTATTTCCCATGGCATTTAAATATATACTCTTATATATATAATAAATATTAAATTAGAATACTGTTTTCCCGTTTAATACTTCATCATCTCGTTTACTTCCACTTTGGCATTATGAAATTTCATGAAGTCATGTATTCATACAATACTAGCGAAAAATATCTGAAAAGGCGTGACGAACAAGACGTACGCAAGTCCGTGCGCCACTCCTCACCAGCCAGCCCCGCGCGCCTTTTGTGCTACGCGCTCCTGCTGCCGCTCGCCACCCGCATGGTATTGCCTTTGGTTCGTCTCGCGCTCGCGCAACTGCCGCCGTGCTCGGGCGCGAGCGTAAAGAGAAAACGGTGCGCAAGCGAGCTCGCCACTTTTCCCTTTATTCCCTGACGTTTTTCTCGCCGCCATTCGTCACCGCCACCCCCCCTCACGAGACCATTTCTCTCCCCGTCCCGAGCGCTCGCGCCTGTGTCTGGGCTCGTTTTTATTCCTCCCTCACTTTTTTTTTGCCTACGGTGCGCGCGTGTGCCTTTGAAAAAATGAACGGTGAACTTTCGATTTTGCAACAATTATTTATGGCAAACTTCTGCAATGGTTTTTTCTTTCGGTAAATTGTAAATAGATGTGAGTATTTTTATATGCGAAAGCAGCATTGTTTGAACTGGTCATTGTTGTAGATATGCTGGCAATTTTATTCATCGAATATTTTTAAGAGTTTACCATGAATTCTTAATGTTAAACAGCAGATGCATAAGGACTGTTTTTGTGCATTTTGATACCGGCTGCGGAAGTAAAAAGAAAGCGGAAGAACGAAGCGAAGAGCGAGAGAGGGAAGAAAAATAAATGAATCATGGCGCTTTTTGGAATGTGTGTGCATGTGCGTGCAAGGCGTATACCTACGCGCCTTTTTTTACGCAAGAATCGAGAGAAATCTTGGCTCTAGTGCCGTGGCGAAAAATAAGCTTTCTCCCTCTCTCGCTTTTTTTTCCTCTTTTGCGCGAGATTGAAAATGTCTGCATATACATTTCCGTGCGTGCCAATCTGTCGAGATCGATGCTATAACTTATGCATTTATGCGTTATACGTCCGAATTCTCACGGGGAGATTTCAAAGGAATAAGTTTTCTTTTTATAAAAATATACGAGAAACGCAACGTTATTTCGTGTCTTCGCGTCTAGTTTAACTCTATTAAAAAAGACTAGATGAATTGTCTCGTTGGTAAAATTGCGAGTTTTACATTACACTAAGAAACTTATTTATTAGTTTGGTAATTAATAACTCTCGTTCGAAATTATATTTCAACTCTTCTAAGGTTTACTAAAATTAGCTGACGTAAAATTTCACTTTAAATTAAAATGCAGCTTGACTGTCGTAAAAGGGATATAATTTTAGATTGCGTAATTCTAATTAGAAGTTTTATAAATACTTTAGAGATTTTTTAATACTCGTTCTCCTCACTTAAAATTCATTTCTTCAAAATAAAAATTGCACAACTACGATTATAAATAATCTGCAATTTTTTTAGACTGCATTTCTCTACTTTTCATTTTCTTTGAACTTCGACTGTCAGAGCCTTGCTTCTTTGAACACTTTGTTATTGTCCTACTACTTCGCGAGTCTAACTACTACTAGGTATCTACTACCAGTCTTTCGTGATGTGTCAAGTTTTCACGCGATTTGTATTGCGACTAGTTCGTCTTAACTATCAAAATGAGGCCCCATCGGTAGACTACTTTATTTAACTAACCGCTTTTTTACACTACGCGAGTGTCCTACTACCTAAAATTGGCTATTGATCCGTTCTTTAGTTTCTTAAAGTTCTGTTGCTACGATCACAGTGTTCCTGAACTAAGCTTGTCGAGCAGTCTTTTGAAAAGTGAATGATTTCATTTTACTTTATCCAATTTAAAGATCAACTACCTTATGATTGCACTTTACGATATGTCAATTTGTTTTTGTTTTTTATGATATTGCGTACTCATTTGTTGACGCGATGTGCTGTTGCAAGAATGCGACCAATTACTGCTACTATAAACTCTAACTTATTTTCAATTTTTTTGTTCTTTTGAAATAATTTTTGGCACAGTGTTCCCTAAAAAACTGATGACTAGACAGTCACATATATTATTATTTAAAACTTTTATAATAATTTCCTTTATCTGGCACATTTTTCAGCAAATCACAAGAAATAGAGTCGTTGTACAAAAATCTTTTGAAAGATTAGAAAAACTGATTTACTAGTTACCTACTACTATCTCTTTAAAAACATCTTTTATAATAATTTATATAAATATTTTTACGAAATATAGCAGTTTTGAAAAAGAACATTATAAAAACGATAGATTTTCATTAGAGTACTACTATATCTTAGCAACTACTTTTGTTAAAATTTTGATTTATTTTTTAGTAATCTAATATTTATTTGTACTATGAAAAATTATATCAGGATTGCATTTAAATCAATTTTCATTACCGTAATAAAATATTATCAAAAGTGCGTTATTACTTTTACGTTAAAAATCACAATAAAAATTTAAAATAAATATTAAATATTCTAATATCACATTACAGCGATATTTCAATCAAATTCCTTCAACACTTAATCACCGTATATGCTTCGTGATAAAGAAAAACTACATTTACATTAATCTATTTCCTACCGAGATCAATCGTCATTTATCCCCAAAATTTAAAAGTGCACATACAAAGACAAGTACAAAGAAAACTATCTAACGGCCAAGACCCGAAAAGTTTACTGGGGCCTCGACAGGGGCGTGAGTATAGTCGTCGGTCATAGGCCGATGGTGGGGCCCAGCGGGTGGTAGACCGCGCCCACGTCGAGGCCCTGCACCCCGAGCAGGTCGCTCATGGAGTAAGTGAGACTGGCGGCGCGGGAGGCGGCGGCCGCGGCCGCGGCTGCGCCCGGATGGGGCCTGTAGGTCGCGGCGGCGGCCGCCGCCGCCAGGGCGCGCTTCACGTCGTAAACGGCCTGGGCCGCGGCGGCGGTGGGCGCGTTGGCGGCGGCGGCTGCGGCTGCGGCCGCGTACTGGTAGCTCGCGGCGGCAGCGGCGGCGGCTGAGGCCGAGGAGGCCGGGGAGGGCTGGGCGGCCTGGCCGACGAGGCCGGGGGCGGCGAGCAGCGCGTGGGCCGCGGGGTGATGGGGGTGGGGGGTGGCAGCGGCTGCCGCGGCGGCGGCGGCGTGGGCCGCGGCGGCCGCCGCAGCCGTCGACGGCAGGGGGTACGGCGCGTAGCGGTAAGTCGCGGCTGCGTTGGCTGTGGGGGGCTGGGCGACCATCACCAACTCACCGTAAGCACCTCGGCCGGCTGCTCGCGTCTTCGCCAGGTTTGCTGGTAGCATTACCTCTTTCGGCTGCGCCTTCTTGCACTCAACCTGAAAGTAACAATACAATTTGTTTTAAAATTATTGTCGCGAAAAATATTAAAGTTTATGTAGTAAGTTTATGTAGAATTTGAGATAATTAGTGATGAAAAAATAAAATGTATATAAAATTCAAATAGTAAGTAAGTCATGGAAAAAGCGGTATGGAACCTTTTAGTGGTAAAAGTTAAATTAGGTACTTCAAAACCTCAAGTACATTGCATCATTAATGGCGCGATAGATCTCAAAAATTTTCAGCGTTTTTAACTATAATTAACTAGAAATTGTAGAAACTACCGGTTTGCAATTATAACTTCATTCGCAACTGATGATTCACAACTTAATTGAAATTAAAATTCGCTCAAATTCATTGTCAGTTTTGAGAAGTTAACGGTAAAAACAGACTCGGGAAGCAAATGTTGGAATAGTACTAAGAGAATTCTAACACCGGCTATTCATATGCGTACATAGGAATTGAGCGTCGTCTGTAAAGTGGACGACCAAATGCCTCTACATACATTAGGCGCCATTTGTATGTCAAATACAAATGGCCATGAAGGTCTGAGAATATCCGATGATGCACGCTAAATTAATTCGGTACATTACGTTACTCTTACTCTCCGGGGAAAAGACCATCGCGGAATTGTAACCGTAACTCGCGAACGTCTAAATAAATAACAATACTTGTGTTCTTACCATTTTGTTGTTGATCTCGTGGAAATGGATTTCGCACACTTTGTCAACTACGTCTTCGCTTTGAAACGTGACGAAGCCGAAACCTGGAACAAAAGAGAAACAAAAGTTTATTAGTAAACTAGGATAGTACACAAAATTATTGTATAAACATAGATCCTTATAATAACGTAATTGCATTAGAAATGGAAAATTTTAAGTTGACAGCGTGTCATATTTTTATAATATTTTATATAAAATCAACACTTCAGAATAAATAAACCTGGATAAAAACCGAGGAAGGTCAAAACATCGAAGTTTCCAAAAGCCGCTGTACAGCGAAGTGGCAAAATCGCGTCCCGTCGTACACGCGCGTACCTCAGCCGAAGATACCAAGGAGTTATTAAAAAGTTTCCTTCGCTTTTCCGGTAGAACGATTTTAATCTCTCAAGAGCGAGGCCTCGTCGCGGCCCGTAACTCCGTCGCTCCGAAGGAGTTATCTAGCTCGCGGGAGTTATGAATCCGCGAGCGCGATGACGCGCGCGATAAGGGCCTCCGGAGCGGCCAGCGCGCGCCCGGCGACTCGTAATTAAGTGCGACACCGCTCGTATAACTGTCGCGAGGTCTCACCCTCTCGGGGGAGCGGCCACCGTCCTGGGGAGAGGGAAGGAGCGCGCCCACTTCTCCGTAGTCGAGATAAACGCAATTGGATTTGAATGTTGTGCTTCCGCGGCGTTTTTCGCGGTCGAGCGGCTGAAAGTGGCGGAGTAGCGCCGGTGACCCAGAATTTTTTCGCAAGGTGCAGTAAAAGTTTCTGAAAGGGAAGGAGTAGGCGCAAATGCGGGATTATTTCCGAACTGCGATTTCAATTTCAGGGTCTTATCGGGTCTTTTTATTTGTAATAGTGTTTTAGATGAAAGTGCGTTTTATTTTAATAGAAAGTTACTTATTCATTTTTAATAATAATAAATATTAAGAGTGGAGTATTTTTTTAAATTGTAGTTTGTTAGCAATTTGTAAACATTTTAAAAATTGTATTGCGTCATGAGCCTACTCTTTAATTAATGGCCTTAACAGGAGCAGCGAGAAGGAAGACGTTTCGACGCCAGTGTAACATTAAACTAGTTACCATCGGGGTCTATTAAACGTGTACTGGCGACCCTGCAGGGCTTTTCCTTAACTGGCTAGCTCTTGCTTGAGCGTTATGGAGAGTTTCACTCCCCTCATGCATACAGTACTTGTTCCAGTAGCTATTTTACGTTCCAACTAATATTCATTATTCAACGAATAAATGAAATTTTCGCATAAAATAATTTTCATAAAATAATATTACTAAAACAATTATTAAAAAAATAATAATAATTGTATAACATTTCAATGTAAAAACATATATTTAATGTTATAACGAAGAAATTAATTACAACGAAGTAAATATGAATAATATAGGAAAAAGTAGATTTTCAGTAGTAATGCACGAGTTTAGTCAGCCACATATCAGAATCACGCAGCTGTGCGATTCTTTCGAGTTTTTAGTTAAAACGAAATTTTCGCATAAAATATTTTTCATAAACGAGTATAACATAATCAATCATTAAAAAAATAATAAAAAATACGATATAAGCATATACGTTAATGGAGAAATTAGGAAGTAGTAGTAAAGCTCGAGTTTAGTCAGCCGCATATTAGAATGTGTGTCTACGCAGTAGAGTAAAAGAAAAATAATCATTTAAAAAAATAATAATAATTGTAAAAAATTACAATATAGCACTTGCATTTAATATTTTAATGGAAAAAGTTAGGCTGAGTAGATTTTCAGTGGTAACGCTCGAGTTTAGTCAGCCACACATCAGAATGTGTCTACGCAGTAGAGTAAAACAAAAACAAAGATGAAAAAATAATAATAATAATTGTAAAAATGCATAATAGAAACATATATTTAATACTTGAATGGAGAAATGAGAAAGTAGTTTTTCAGTAGTAATGCACGCGTTTAGTCAGCCTCATATCAGAATATGTGTCTACGCAGTAGGTAAAACAAAAACAATCATTAAAAAAATAATAAAAAATTAAGATATAAGCATATACTTTAATGGAGAAATTAGGAAGTAGATTTTCAGTAGTAAAGCTCCAGTTTAGTCAGCCGCATATTAGAAAGTGAGTCTACGCTACGGTGTAGAGTAAAAGAAAAATAATCATTTAAAAAAGAAATAATAATAATTGTAAAAATTTACAATATAAGCACATATATTTAATACATTTATGGAGAAATTAGGCAGAAGTAGATTTTCAGTGGTAACGCACGATTTTAGTCAGCCACACATCAGAATCACGCAGCAGCGCTATTCTTTCGAGTTTTTAATTAAAATTTATAAATAGACGTGGTCTGGCGGTCTTAATGCGCTTCTCATATATTACAGAAATGAAATTAACAAGAAGACAAACGACAAATCATTAACGAAGCACGGAGGGGCAAGAACCGGTCCGTAATCTCGTAACGAAACTGTGCAGCTCGATACTTAATATTAAGCTGCACGGCGGCGGCGCTCCTTTTTCGCCGAAGCGAGCCCCGGGTGAAATTTATCGCGGGGCACGGCGGGCAACATCGTCGTCGCCGGGTACGACGTCGGACTAACGTTTTACCGCCTTTCTGGGCAAATGACGCATGTAGAAATATAGCGATATATCGCGCGGAATTAATGTGCTCCATCGCGCGGGCGTGCTCCGTACAAATTACATCTGCGCCGGACGCAAATGATATTCCGATTTCCCGCTACCGACAAAATATATATATACACCAGGGGCGACCAGCCGTCGCGAGAGATGTTTTGTCACGCTAACGATCCGCGCTGCACCGAGAGCCAGAGTCGACACCTGCTAGATTGATTTCCGATTAATGCACGCCCCGTCAATATCGGCTAACTTTTTTTTTATTTTTGCAAAGATTTTCTTAAATTTCTTAAATCGTGCGCTACTCGTTATACCTCACGTATTAAACGAGTTACTGCTAAGGAAACCAATTTATAAAGCTGCATTGCATCGTAATTTTTAAACTGTACGTTAAATTGCTTTATTTGATATTTTTCGTTGATATCAGAAAAGGGGGTTGAAAAAATTATCGTGATAGTTTTCCGAGGACGAAGCACGTAAACTTTAGCGAGTCACCGCTGAGGGATTCCGCACACCTAAGGAAAAATTGTATAAAACTGCAGGAGGGGTTAAAGGCGAGAGGCGACAGAAGAAAAAGTATTCGAAGTATATATTACGATCATCGGCTGCGTCTACGAGCGAGCGGGGATCTTAATAAATTTCACGAGTGCCCGCTTGCCTCTTTCACTTCGAATTTTCATAAGAGAATATATACGTTCGTGACCCAACTTTTCTACCCCACCCTCGGCGCTCACCCTCTCGCTCTCTCTTCGTTCCGCCCATTTGAAGGTGCTATTTTTACACCGCCGCTACCGATCACATGTATATTGAAGAGGGTAGCGGAGAAAAAAACTGCAAATTCAGCATCGTTCCACGGTGCAGACCTCTCTCTCACTCCCGTCCTCTTATTTCTTTTTAGAGCCCTTTTTTATGCGGACCGGACGACAGATGTGCTCATTGCCGATAAAAACGAGTAAAGGGGAGACCAGAAATTTTCTTCCCCGATTTCGGCGCAGTGCGGGATCTGGAATTCTTAAAGGGCTTTGGAGAAAAGTGTCCCGTATATAAGGTTGGAACAATTGAAGACAGAGATTAAACAAAGAAAGACATGCATACGAAACAAAGAAAGTCGATATTTATTAGGATAAATGTAAAATAAATTGCGTAGATCAGATTTTCTAATTTTCGTTTTATTACGATGATTAGGGTGCACGACATTGAGAATTTTTAACCTACTTAAAAGTTCTTTTTTAAACTAATTTATTTAATACTTTGAATTATTTTTAAAGAATTTAAATATAAAGACGAATAACGTCCACTACGATTTAGATTGATAAAATCATTTGATCCATGATAAATTATTCTGCGGAAAGGGTTTAAGAGACGACCATTGAATATTACACAATTGATTTCCTTACGTAACATGCGTCATCATTGCTCTTTCACACTCGACAAAAGTGAGTCTCTGAAAAGAAAATCATCATCACCTGCGAATCTTCCGTGTCAATGCAAAAAGTAACCTTCTTTCTTGGCTCTTACGCTTTGAAAAGGATCCTTCCCACGAATTCCGCACTTTTTTTTACAGTCACATAGTAAGTCCTCTCGTCCTTGAGGCGCTTTCCTTTTTTTTTAATTCGCAGTCTTCTTTTTCTAAAGCCCGAACCACGTCACTGCACCGACGTCTCTCGAGCATAATAGCGATCTCTCGAGCGCCATTGTACAGATTCGCCGTGGCTCGCGCGTTAACATTTAAAAGCTCCGCCTGTAAATTTGCACGCCCCGTTGAAAGTGTTAAAAGGTTCCTCTAAGCTCGCGTGCGCAGCGATTTTAAACGCGCAAATGGATACTGTTTGCCAGTAGTCGTTTGTCGCGCTGCTTCCTCTTGCCCCTTTCCTCTCGCGGCTTTGTTCCATTTGGCGGTGCCGGTAACGAGTTCAAGCGCTGCGCGTCGAGCGGGAGGACTAACGGCTCCGCTAAGTAGCGACGATGCGTATGGTACTTCGATAAACAATCAATCACTTCCCGCTGCTCTTGTAAAATTGACTTTTATTCCAAATAAAAACCGGACGCAGACGGAAAATAAATTGAGAGGGAAGCGAGGTAAAAATATTTCGAGCTTTTAAATAACTGGGTTACCCAGTGCCTTTTTAACGGAGTGCTTTTTCAGAAATTAAAATAACCGGTAGCTGTTAATACACTCTGTATTATTCTTGACTGTTTTTATCCTCTTAAAGTCGGCGCGGAGGGCAGGGAAAAAATACGGAAATTAGTATCTCCGAGAATTGCACGTGGCAGCTTAACCGTTATCACCGTGCTATTTTTTCGCGGCTCCATAATATAAGAAAAGGCAAACAAACTTTGCGAAAGCTCGGCAAACGGAGCGACACATAAAATTGGATTAAATCGAGGAACTACCGACGGCGAGTCTCGAAATTAAACAGACTTAATTATTCGGCGTTTATCGCCTTAGCATGAATTGGCAATTACTCAGCGAATAAAGCCGCTCGAACACGCTGTTCTCCGATAATGCACGACCGATATACCGGCCGGGCTATCCTTAATCTTCCGCTCTCCTCGGTCACCCTTATTCACAAAAGGTAAGCAAAAAAGTGAGGAGGGGGTAGTGCCTCGCGGTGAGAACAAAATGCGCGGCAAAGTAGCGGAGAAGGGAGAAGGGAATTAAGAAGACGTGCAAGTGAGGCGCGGCGAGGTGGGGTCGGGGAGAAAAGCTCGATGCGGATGGAAGAAGAGGAGCGGGGGGGAGGGGTGCGGGCGAAAGCTCGCGGGATAGTTTCGAGTTCCGTTTCGCTCGAGAATAGTGCCGGATTACCGGCGAAACTGAGTCAGCGCGGGCCGCGCGCTTCCACGAGATAATGCGGGAAAAGCTCGGCTTACTCTTCCCCGGTAATTCCTCGTTAAATATCGCTCTGTAACGCGGCGGTGGAGGCGAGAGAGTGCGTATAAATGTGACTTCGCTCCTGCGCCGCGCGGCCCTCCTTGAGCCCCCCTCACTGCTCCCCGCTGGAAAAAAACGAATTACCGGTGGAATTTTAATTTACCGCCCGCCGCCTACGTCTTCTCCGCGAAGAGTCAAATTTCACGCTCGAGTTGCCTTTTTTGTGTTTTTTTTTTCTTGCTCGGGCGGCGGCGGCCAAAGGAGAGAAAGATAGCGGCGGCCTGCACTCGCCTTCGAGGAGGAGCGGCGCTGGAAAACTTTGCGGAAAATGACTTAGCGGAGACAAACGGCCCGGGAATGCGGGAGGACAAAGAAACGGGCTGCGCCAACTAGTCGCGGAACTTTTCTTTTACTCGCGAGCGGGGGGCTCGTGTCCACGCTGAGAATGCACTTTTTATTTGATTTAGCTACCGCTGCTGGTACCGCTGCTGCAGCGTCGCTGCCGGTTTTTTGTTCCCGCGTTTCTTTCCTTTTTTTCGGGGCTTTTCTTTGTTTTGGAGTCAGCGGGCACGAAATAATTAAGCGAGGTTTAATTTGAGAAATTAATTAAGGAGATAAGCCGGGATTAAGAGCTCAACTTCGGCCATTTATGATATTTTAATTCTATGCGCTATTTGATACTCTGTGATATTAAAACTTTTCAAGAATATTACTGGATACCGTTTACTTTAAATGGCGAGCAATTCTTTCTCCAACGGAAAAAAGAGACTGCGAAGTTTTAAAATAAAGGAGCAACTATATTTTAACGAGAAATATTTTTTTAATAAGTTCAACGCCTATCTTGGAAAAAGCCAGGGTAAGAGAACTACCTTTAGACGACGGCGTAATGACAGAAACGCCAAATACAGAATTCATTATCGTTACGTACTTTCGCCAGCACCGGCAGTAAAGTCGGATTGGTCGACTCTCGAGCGGGGCACTGACCGCCGCGCAGCGCCGAGTACACTGGAAGAAGTTCCAAGTCGTCTCGTAAAGCGCTAGTAGTAACGGTTATTATCGGACAGACCTAATGCCGGTGCGCTCCGCGAGACAGGAAGTTAGTGGCCAATAAACGTCCGATCGCGTTACTGCCAGCCGTAGACTCGGCCTTGCAACCTCTTCGCTTTGCTTGCGCGTCCTCTTTCTTCATAATCGATTAATAGATAGCTGTACGGTGTTATTGTAAAAATGGACTTGAAGAAAAAAAAATTGGAAAAACATGCTTCGTTTTTTTATCGGAGAATCAGTGAATCTTTTTTATCGTTTGTTAGAGTCTTCCACAGGATGTAGATTTTTAATTCAACGCACTTAATTAAAAACAATGTAAAATATATTAATTAAATGTGTTATTCATGAAAAGTTTTAAAGTTAGTGAATTTAACCACTTTTAGTCAGCCAGTAATATTGGCTTCATAAACGGACCGCAGATTGAAATTTGTTATAACGAGCTCGCGGGGTCGAATTAATCCTCTTAGTCGTTCGCATCGAGGCTTCAATAGTCGTCGACGGCACTTTGAAAACTTTCGAAAAGCTGTCTTTTTTTTACTTCGGTCACGATGACGTAGCATTGTTTTATTTAAATTGACCTCAAATTTAATTTACTTTTTCGTCCCTGTGCATCTCGAACCCGAAGAGGGGAAGAGGGAAGGGAGGCAATATTTGTATTTAGGGATCCCGGGAGATTTGAGGCTGTTTGTCTTTGGGCTAATCGAGACGGTTCGATCGGTAAGCCGATTGTTGACTGTCATAGCGTGACTTAATGCAGCCCGCGCGATATCGCCCAGGATGCAAGTTGGCCTGGGTTTTGAAAAAACTGCGCGGGAGATAGTCACTAATGCAAATGTGGTTGACCTATCTAAAACTGATTTATTATTCCAACGATTATACTGGATTAATGAATATAGCGCGCCAGTTTGCTTACAAAACACGTGCATCGCTCCAAATATTTTCTTTATTCCGCGCATCTCGTAAATAAGAAAAAATGTAAAATATGGCATTTTCACGACAGGAAAACTAGAGTATAAACACTTTTTTACGAAAAAAAAAATAAATAAAATTTTATGGTTTGCAAACACGCTTTTTTATCTGCAATGTTTGCCGCGGGAGTTTTTTTTAGGCGGATAACACGCGAAGGGCCGCACCGTAAAAGTTCGCAATCAACATTACAACGCCATTCGCGATGCACATATTTCCGTGTGCGGCGGCGGCGTCGGCGGGCCAGAGTTGAGTAGTGGATATCAACTTGTTGATTTACTGCAACGACCGCAGCTTTGCGGTCTGAGGCGCGTTCGAGCCTCCGGGGCCATCACTACTTAATGGTTACCCTAAAATTCCCGTGCGCATCAAGTGCACACGCTTGCCGGACGGCCCGCGGCGGCCGCCTCGAATGAATAAGGCAAGCGGGCGCATTCGTTTGTCTCATTTCCATGCGTAATTCAATCCACTCGCCCACTGTTAAATTGATACTTCACTGTTATTTATTATTTTCCTTTGTACGTGCAATATCCATGTAATATCTACATGAATTTCCTCATAATGTGAAAGAGCAAAACTGTTTCAGGAAACACTTATACACTCCAACTTCGATTAGTTTAATTTTCACTCGAATCGAGTGCTTTTTTTCACTCTGTAATATTTGATATCAAAAGATATAGTACAATTTAATAATAATAAATTAATTTTGGAGGGTATTAAAATTTTCGAATTCACTATTTTAACTGACCTACATATCTAATTAATATTGATCATTTTCTACAGTGTAAATGTATTCCGTCACTTTAGTCATACTTATTATCAGAGAATAAAGTAGATCAATCCAAATGACATGTAAATTAAAACATTTGAAAGTTAAAGGAGGTTGAAAAATTTACTTTTCTCCTCAAATCGTAACTTGCTAAAACCACATCCTTCGTATTTGATCCTTGATTTTCATGGATTATCGGTTAGATTAAAGCTGTTAATTCGAATCTCCGATATCGGAACAAAAATAAAAAAGCTAAGTAGTTTCATCCGAGTTTGGCCCAGTTCGGAAAGGTCTATGAGGAGTAGCCGAGGACTTCGGATGCAACTTTACTTGTTCATGCCGCTGCAATTGTATTCGATCCGCAGGATTCCAAACCACATCTTCTCGATTATTAATCAATATTCCTCAAACATTCATTGTTTAACATTAATTTTCTTTCGGAAGTTCAGTGTGCAGACCTTGCTGTTCACCCAACCTGATGTTGAATTTCGTGCACTTACACGTCATAAGACTTTGATATAGAGAAGAAAACTAGCCTGGGGCCCTCCTTATAACGGATCAATAACATCCGCTTCGGCAGTACACGTCAGGTCCGTGCATCGGCCGCCGCTCGTACTCAAAGTTGGAGAAGCACGTATTTTCACTTTCAGACTAGAGAATACAGAGCGAGGGAAGTAGAGAGAAAGAGAGGAAGGGGGGAGAGCCGAGCAAGAGTCGGAATCATCAACGTGCAGCTTTACGACCGGAACTTGTGGCTGCCGGCGCTCGCCCCAAGTTCAAATATCCGAGTCGCGCGCGCGCGACCACACGTGCGCAGAAACATTCGCCCGAAGATACGCGCAACTGCAAACTGCACTTTGGTCGTCGGCTCGTTTAGCATGCGGCAACCGTCCCTCCCGTCAAGAAGGCGCTTCTTTCGTTTAGTGGCGCGGCGGGCCGGCTCCGCCGGCGGGGAGATTAAACGGCGAGAGAACCGAATTAAGGCACTTAAGTCGCGCGAGAGCCGGCACTAATGTCCGAATGCATGCGAAGAGATTACGAACGGCGCGGGAGCAGGCTGTGCTTTATGAACGCGCACCTGGCGCGCGCGCACCCGTGGCGCGGGGAATAAGATGTACAAACGGGAGGAACGAGTTTCGCCGCGAGACGAGGATTAAAAGTGCAGGAAAGTCGAGTGCAAACCTTTTTCTTTCCTTTTTTTTTTGATGACCGGCCGAAGTTCTCGTTAGCTTTTTATTGCGTACTTTCGTTAATGAAAGTGTTCGATGGTTACTTACAGCTGGCGCGGTGTATGATATCGATCGCGCACTTTGGCATCTATCGTGGATATTCCGTGCGGAGAAATGAGGTCAGTTAGCAGCCTCCGACTATTATTGGATTTCTATCATTCGACTTTATATTTATTAATTCACAATGAACAGGGGTAGCAAAAAATTATTGATAACATTTCTTAATGAATAATTCAGGTATTTCATAAATAATAAAGAACTAATGAATATAATTGGCTATATATAGAAAATAGAATACCGTAGTAAGCATTTCCTGTTTATTAAACCAAATATTATAAATAAGTGTTATTTTTTTCAAAATTTTAAGAAGAAACGAAATGCGCATTATAATATTGATTAAAGGATAAAAGTATTTAATCGCCCGGTGCAAGCCAACGACGAGAGTAATTACTTCGAATTTATGAAGCTAACAAAAATAACGATAAGCGCTAATTGCGGGAAATCTAGTTTCCCGCATTTCATCGCTTCGCCGGTAGAATCTTGATGAGGCAAGAAGGGGGATGGAAAACCGAGACGGACGAAAAATACATCGCCTCTCCCGAGGAGGAGAGAAGTTTACGTAAGATATATTTCGCGGTAACGGGGAGGAGAGCGGACGGAAAAAAAGGGCAAACGACTCGAAAAAAGTTATGCGTTAAATCCATCGTTTCGACGCAGGAGATGCATCAAAGTCGAGAATATTCAACCGCGAATTCATTTTGGGATCTTTCTCTCTCTCTCGCCCGGCGGAAGGTGACTAATGATTGGAAAGCACAGAGTTGAAAGTCCCGCGCGCTAGCCTTAAATCGAGAGAAAGGAGAAAGGAAACCGAGGCGGAAGGAGCAAAAAGAGAGATCTACTTGAGCCTTTAAAGTGCCTCGAGTAGCCCGGGCATTGGAATGCTCTTAAAGGCGCAGCCGATCGCAATAACGTGTCTCTCGAAACATTTTTTCATCCTACAACGCCCGATAAAACACGCATAGATTAATTTATTTATCTCGCGATCGATCGCAAAGCGAAGGAGGCAAAAAATAGGGGCGAACTGCTAAAACTCAGACCCGTTAATCCGATACTTTTTAATCGAATTATTTACAATCGAAGGGAAGAGAGAGATGAGGCAAAGTAGAGGAAAAAGGCGCCGAGGGAAGAAAGAAAGAGAGAGAGAGCGGAGTAAAGTTCAGTGGCGGGCGGAAAAGAGCGCAACGAAGTTTTAACTCGATCCACCGTCTCTCTTTCGCTGTGGCAGCACCTTTTCGCCGGTCGGGGGGCGAAGATCAAGATAGAGCCCGCGAGACGGAGACGGCGAGGCATAACTCGGTGGATCGCTTAATTGCTCGAACCTAATCTAGGTGAGTGCCGGGGAGATCGACGCCGCGAGATAGAGAGTCGAAAGACGCACGCGAGCCCTGCGGTGCGGGGAGGAAGCCGCGCGCGAAGAGAGAGAGGAGAGGGCGATCGTTAAGAGGATCGGATCGCTCGAGAGCCGCAGTCTCGTCGCGGCGCGAGAAACCATCTCCATTCGAAATTTCTCGAGGCGGCGAGCGAAGCGCCAGAAACCCGGCGGCAGAGAGCTGGATTAACGTCGAGCCCGAGAGCCGGGTGTCGAAAGGCGAGGCTGTCGCGAATTCCGGAAAATGAGAAAGGGTTGGGTTTGATTTGAATAATGTGTATCCTGGCTAAAAGGATTTCACTTTTAACCGTATCACGCAGCCGGAAAAATTATCTCTGCGAAAATAACTGTGTTTTATCAGCGGCTTTTTTTTATTTCGCGTAATTGATTTGCGCATTTTTAGAAAATCCAATTAAATGAAGGAAAATAACAGCTGTTGAAGGGTCTACTCTTATGCAGTAATGACAATTCTCGACGAATTATGCACATTTAAACATTACATTAAACTTTGGTTAATCGATCAAAATAAAATTTCTGTATTATCAAATATTTCTACTTACTCTCCAGATATAAAAACGTAAAATTCACTTATTATATTTATAAGTCGTTCAATTTCTCGACAAGTGGACGACTTTTAACGCTAAATAAGTGAATATTCACTCTTTCATACTTAGAGGGTAAATAATTGTTCATTTGAAAATCTTTTATTTCGCGTAAGAGTAATATTGACACGTAAGTAACGATGTGGCGGGAGGGGACTGTGGGGTACGGTGGAGGGACGAAATTTATGACGGGAAGCAAGCCGAAGACACGCAGAAATGAGCAAAAGAAGATGAAAGCGCGAGCTGACAGCAGACTGGAGTGTGGGCGGCGTGACCCCGCTAAGTCGGGGCTCTGTCGTTCTGCCCATTGTAACGTCTTGATTATGAGCAATAATGAGTGCCGCCGCGCGATCTTCCAGCCGCGTCTCTCCGCCAATAGCAGTCGGCCTTTCCCTTAATCAGGCTAGAAAGGGGTGGCGTCGACAACTGCGCACACAACATCGCCACCGAATCCTCGATTCTCTCTCTCGCGCTCACTAGAGCTGCACCGAAATAATGAGTCTCGCAATCAGCACGCCTAGAGGAAATGTTTACGCTGCAATTACTATAGCTTTCTCTCTCTCTCTCTTGCGCTCGCCTTTTTTTCCCCTCTCTTTATCTTTTTCGCTCTCCCGCTCGTCGAATTTAGTTCCTTCTCTCGCAGAGCTATTCTCCAATTGTACGCATGCGAAAGTACATACCGATGAATATGAGCGAGTTTTTAACGTTCATTCAAGATATATTGACGTAGCTCTTTTGCAAAGTATGCGCTTTTTACTAAATTTTCAGAAGAGGACTTGATTTGCGTACATAAATCTATATACGTATAAGAGATTGGCGCAGTATTGTTTATTAGAACAAACAATTTGTCGATCGATCAATTTATTTTAGCCACTAAAAGCTTATTGTTGAAGCAATCGATACTACCAGGTATTATGTTAGTTTATACATTTATGTCATCAACGCTGATACTGCTCTCTTGGTAAAAAATGTTTAATACTTCGCGTGTCATACACTGTACAATCTACAATTATTCGAGTATTTAATGAACACAATTCGGAACGATACTAACTCGTAAATTCCGCTGTTACCGAATTATTGATTAATAGAATTAACAGCCTATTGTGAGCAGTGAAATCAATGATATAACAAAGGAAATTTGGTTCTAGAATTGGAACAATTGTTATATTTAACCTTGAATAAAAAGAGACTACAATTAAAGAAGGAGAATGCGTTTTGCAGAAAATTTAAAACTATGTTCTAATGACGATCCACGAAAATTAGAATAATTTATTTTTAAAGCTAAAAAATTTCTACAATTTTTTGGAAAATACTGGATATTTTGTATATTTAAGATTATTATTATATCAACAATATTTTTTAATACTTAAAGAATTATTTTCCGAGGAAATCTGATGAAGTAAGTAAGTATTGATGAAACAATCATAAAAATTTATAAAGTCAATCTTTATCAAATTTAATAGAGTCGTCTCTAAAGAAATTATCCATAAATTCCGATAAAATTTTATTTTCCCTTGGATCGAGTACGTATACATTGAAATTTAATAGCTTCGTTTAGTTTCCCAACGAAGCCAATCGTCGAGCCACGAAAAGAAAAACAACGAAGTGGAGGCAGAAGAAAAGAAGGAGTGCGCGAGGCTTCTGCTGCACTCTTTGAAACTTTCTGCAAAGCATCGTATAACCCACGGAGAAAAAGACAGAGCAAAACGGAGTAGGAAACTTAGCGGCAGTATCTTCTCGTCAGATTTGTAAGATCGTAAAAGCCATTCGACGACTCTCCCTCCCTCTCCGTCGCTCTTAAAGAAGACGGCATTCGGCCGACGTTCCCCTGTTATCATCCGCAACTATAGACTATTTTCTTTGCTGGCTGCTTATGGAAGAGGGACGATCGGGTAAAGACGGCGCGGGCACGAAAGAGGGAGAAAATAAAACTTTTATTATGAAACAATAAAATATGTGTGTATACCGAGAGGAAAAGGGGGAGGAGGCGAACGCGGGCGCTCCATCGGCGTCTTTGATTTACAGTCCAAGTTTTATCGTATCGTCCACGAGTACCACACGTTCCCTCCATCAGTAATATTGCGCCCTGCATTTTACATTAGAAAAAGTTCCGCGAGGAGCGCGCGTGCGCCGCACGATCGTCCCCCTTGCGCCCCGTCCTTGGTAAAAGTCGCTCGGAAATCGCTTACGTACGGGAAAGCTCGCGAGAATTTTCCTTTATCGCGCTTTTATTGGGAGCCGCTCGTGCGGCCGCGATTTTTTCGCCGGTGACGTAAACGCGCCGCCGAATCCGACGAGGATTATTGCGTCGTGCGGATAATCACCGCGCGGCCGGGAGATAAAAGTCGCGCGCGCGCGCGCGTGCTCGAGGCAGTTTGCAAGATTGGCGATCCGACGGGAGCTACTTAAAAAGCGCCGGGGACTCGCCGGGCATAAATGCGAAGTCATCTTTTTCCATCCCGAGGTATATAACGCCGATATCGGGAGGAAAAACTTTTTCCATTGCCGAGTGTATATAAGACGCGTACTTGCGTTTACTGCACCCACCCTCCCCCGACTCGATAGCGTATTTTATGTAATGCATTAGACACTTTATTTCGAGTTTAAGTACGTATTTTCAGCCTTGATATTACGTAGGGTACTAACTTTTTTTCTATAACCCCTGATTTTTTTTTATCGAGGAGATTATTACGAATAAACGATAGCACTATTATAACTTATGTGAAGAATTTTCTGAAAATATTAAAGAAGGCAATAAAGTCTGTATAAAAGTGTAAAGATAACCCAGTAAATTCGCTAATTTCCCCGTGGCTAAACATTTCAGTGCCCTTCTCAATTTATCAGCAGCCTTCCTCTTTTATTTCCCTTAATATAAACTCGCAAGGATGTTATCACGAGATTGCCTATCAGCGATATTCCGTCTCGTTCTCCCGAGCTCTTCATCTTCCTCTTCACCTCTTCGACGAGTTCGCGCGCACCGGTGTATATAGTCCGGGAGCGTTACGTGGAAAGGATGCGAAGGAGCAGGTTGCGAAAACTTCCGTTTTCACGGACGAATCGAAATCGCGCGGAAGTTCGCTCTCGCGCTAATTCCATCAGGAGGTAGAGGAGGAGGCGCAAAAAGTTCGATTGTTACGCCTTCCGTGATTAATATTTGTTGCACCGGTGGTAAGCGGTCGGCATTCGGAATGAGTAAAATCGATGTCGAAAATTAGGATTGCACCCGCAGGCGAGCAAGTTTTCCTATTTCCGTTGATTTCGCCGGCAGCCAACGTCGATTCAAATTTATGCCGTCGGGCAAACCCGGAGGCGAGCGTTTGTTGCGTCGCGTTTTATCCCGCGTAAGAAGACGCGGCGACGGCCGTTAAAAAGATTAATGCGGTGTCATCAAGTTCTCTAACATTCCGACAATTCGCAAGATAAATTGCGGAGTAGATTGCTCGCCCGGTGCTCCGCCGACTGCGGGGCGCGCTCGGGGAGGGGAGAGGCTAAAGGGACGACGGAGAGCTCGGAGGATGATGAGTCTACGTCTACTGGGATTTTGAACGTAATAGAGGCGGATACTCCGCGGCACGCATTATTCTCGTTACGAAGCGGCTGCTGCCGTTGCTTTACGGTCGCGCCTCGGGTACGCGCAGCGACCCGCTCCTAGATGGCGCCGTTTTATATCTCCTGCGTGCGCCCGTGTACACGTCTTAGCCGGCGCTCGCTTTTTCTTCTTATATTCGCGTTTCGACCTCCCCCCGAGGCGCAAGCTCCCCGTCATTTTTCTTTCTTATTCAGCCGACCGCTGGCCGCGCTCTTTATTGGCCGCCTCTTCCTGCCCGCAACGTCGATTCTCCTTCCGTCCGAGACTTTACTTTACGCGCCGGCTGCGCTAGTAGCGGGAAACTTTATTGTCCATCCGAGTTAATGTTTACACCAACGGTGCGATCGACCAAGTAACATTTTTCCCGGGCCTTCCGCCGCGTCTTCGCAGGCGGCCGTCGTCGTCGTAACGGCCCGGTGCATTACATTACGCGGCCGGAGGAGAGAGAGGAAGGGACGCCAGTGGCCACAGTAATCTCGGCTATGTGTATCCATTTAGAGCGGACACGTAGCCCCCGCGGCCTATCCAGTGTAATCCGAGCTTAATTGCCCGCCGAATCAATGCCGCCTGCTATGTACACCGGCGGGGGCCCACGCAACCCTCCTTCCACCCCCATCTTCCGTCGCTCGAATTTCTACTTAAGCATATTACCGAGATATCGAACCCCGGCGCTTAGGCGCGCGCTCCACGCGAGCACTCGAGCGCGAAAAGTCAGAGCAGCTGTAACGGAGGGCAGGGGGTGGTTAGACGAGGGCGGGGGAGGCGTCGATGACGATGATCCATTCTCTCGGAGAAGCGGAGGTGAGAGACGCTTGAAGAGCTGCCGATTCAATTTCCGCGAATACTCCGCAGCGCTGGGGTGGAAATGCAACGTATTACCGTGTTACGGTGTGCGTGGGTGTATGTGTGTGGGAATTAAGGGAGCGAGAGAGAGAGAGAGTAGGGGGCACCAAAAGCAAATCTGTCGTAATTAGTTTAGTTCGTAAGCGCGGTCAAATTGAACGTAATTATTCCAACTATTTCCACCAAGAAAATTGCACTGACCCTGTTAAGATACTGTTGCGGAATCTGAATCCTGCTCCACACACTTTAGGCATTTCGCGCCAAAATAGTAACATTGCCGATGAGCGAAAAAGTATTGCTGCGATTAATTTAGTTTTACCTGCCGTATGTAATCGAGATTTAATTTGAAGCTTTAAAAAAAAAAACTTCAGGAACAAATATTTCCGCTAACAGTGCGAGCAGCTCATTGAACTTCGTAAAACCACGAACATGTGTCGATCATTAGAAGGTGCAAGTACAGCGTACTCACTAATGATCTTAATAAACCATTAAGCCGGGGGAAAAATCCATAACCGAAGGAGCCGACGCGGCAATTTAAACGAGTTAAACACGCTTCGCTGCAAGTTCTGCGCTAAGTAAGTGCGAAATAGCGGGGTGTGAGGTTTAAGCCTCGGGGACAGCGGGCCAACGTCCCCGCGCAGTTCTCGTCTAATGAGAAATTAGGAAGTATCACGCGACGGCGGCTCCTCGAGCCGTATCAATCTGCCCTTTGAAAGTACCGTCAGTCAAGTGTACCGAAATGTATTTCGGTGACGTCGAGCCTCTAATGGCTTGGTGCTGCCAAGGCCATTTTAAAGATTTTTAATTTGTAAGAATTTACAATCGTTGTTACAGCAATCATTCCCTTTTATAATGTAACTGGTAAAAAATACCCTATCTGATAAAAACAAAATTTAACATATAAAATGTCATAAATTTTCATCGCCCAGAATTAAAATTAAAGTTTTTTAAAGAGAATTAAAAGAGAATTAACTTGAAATACTACGACTAATACCTTCTGTTCTCGAATATAACTACCAACTGTCGCATATTGCTACCTCTAATTACTGTATGCGTGCATTTCGATAAATCGGCCCCGCAAGGGATAAGAGGGCGGTAGGGGTTGGAGCTCGATGCTTTATTGCGTAATTATTTCATGCGAAACGGCAGCAGCCATCGGCGGCAGCGGAGATCGTAAGCCGTGCGCGTGCCGCTGGCAGGCACTGGCTGCGCTTATATATATATAGATACACACCCCACACATGTACGTCGTGGCCTCTGTCAATACCATTTGGCGACTGGCCCGTTCTCTCTCCCTCTCGCTCTCTCAATTTACCTTCACATGGAACCACCGCCTCTTTGTCTCCTCCACCCCCCGGCCGATAATTAGCGACACTCGTTCGTCTGAGCGACACGTCGACTGATTACGTCGGAAAGAGAGATAGAGAGATATAGTACGTGTAGTAGTTACGGGACAGTGCGCAAAAAATTCTCATGGACTGCTCCGGCTCGTTCGCGTTTTTTTTTTCACCAACCCGTGGCGCGATGTCACGGTCTCTAATTAATCGAGCGAGATGAAGCGAGAGACGTCATCGGCGCGAAAGATAATCCTATTTGCTAGTTAGAGCCGAAGTGGAAAAGGGACAGAAACAGTCGGACATAGAGGCGAGAGAGACAATGGCAAATGTTACAAGACAAAAAATTTATGTGCACTCGCGGAGCTATTTTTCCAACAGTTCGTTAACGGAATGTTGGAATTAGTTACGAAATTGCACCTCTCCAAGCATTGACATTTTGTTCGATTCATTAGAGTGAGCTTTAAATAAAGTGGCAATTTTGATTATTCCAAAAATTATTTTTGACCGAAATAACACAGGGTGTATCCATCAGCTACATTTACAGCATGTGATTGACGACTTTTAGTATCTTGTTGTCTGTGCTTTATTTTGCAAGTTCCAGCGCTCTGAAAAGTATTTCACATCTACTTCCTTCCTCTTACACAGCAGAATTTGCAAAACCATACTTCCGGTCAAGGGGAATTGAAAAGAAACGGTATAAGGAATGTTAAACTACGGGATTACTCTGGTCTTACTCGTTTTATTATTGCAGAGATGAGAGGAGAAAGGGCGGGGCATTAAAGCGCATCGTAAAGTTCCGAGGACTGATCCTCGTAAAATCCAGCGACCCTCATTACAAGCGCGGTTTCATTGAGAAAATGCCAAAGAAAGATTGCCACTGCTCGACACGCGAAAGAGGAGATCACTCGACGCGTTATTTCGCGAGGCTCCTCCGCTAGGAAATTAGCATTTTTTCAGCTATAAATGGAAGCGGCAAGAGGTCTCAGGACGCGCCTCTCGTCTTCCCGGCGTTTGACCTTTCAGCGTGCTGTTGCACTTAGAAATCCGCTTTTTTTTGCAGGTAGCTCGCGGCAAGAGCGAGCTTTCTGCGGGTCGCCATAATTTCGTATATTTATTCTAAGTGGAAGTAGATGCCGCGCAAGCTGGAAAACTCCGGGCTCGTTTTATTTGCCTGCGCGCTTCCTCGAAAAATCAAACGTTTAAAAGTTTAGCCGACGAATGACTAAGTGTACTCAAGAGATGAGAAGAATAAATAATCTGAGCGAAAAATCGTCCTTGCATTCGCTTCCTCTAAGATGCAAATTAATTTTTACGCGCTGCTTAACTTTAGCGCACATCATTTTGTAAAAAAATCCTCTATTTTCAAGTAGTCTAAAAATCGGAGCGATAGAACGATTTCCTCGAACGGACGCACGCTCGAAAAGAATCGAACGGTTCAATCTTGATCAGGGTGAATCCACCGAGCGATAAGGCGCCAGAGCGTTGGGTGCACCTGCAACCGGACGAGCGAGTAGGTTATAACGTTATCCGCGCAATTTTCTCTCCAGCTGACCGCCGTGGTCGCCGGCTCTTCCCCTGGCGCTCTCACGGCACGGCGCGCCGCAGCCTCTAGATTCGACGTGTCTCCTGATAATGGCGTCACTTGATCCCCCGGCGCCGGGATTAGGCCGATCGTACGCGCGCCCACCCGATATAAACTAGCCGAGAGCGAAAATCGGGGGGGTCGAGGCGGTTCTGGCGCGCGTCGCGCGACGCCCGTGACGAGGGTCGCTCCCGCGCAGCGCGGCCGCTTTCTCGGGATCGGGTCCCCCGTCAGGTCTGCGGTAGGTCGCTTCCACACACACACACACACGCGCACACACACACGCACACATACACACACACACACACGGCTCGTGCGGAAAGAAGCGCACACTCGGCCGCCGCTTGTGTACCGACGGGGGCGGCCTCCTCGTAAGCTGAAATCGACACATGCGCCGCGGAGTGGGAGGCAAGAAGAAGCAGTCGCAGGGGCTCGAGAGCCGCGCGGGGGTGGGGGGAGGTCCGATCGTGTTCCCTGACCGTGGCATCTCCAGATCTTCCGGATTATGCCAGCCTGACACGGGACGTTACTATAACGCTCCGCGCTACGTGTCCGCCGAGATAGCGAGAGAAAGGAGCTACAGGGCGGCGTGCACGGGGCATTAAATCCCCGCGAGAGAGCGTACTCTCGCGAGCGAAAGCTCCGAAAGCGTTGTTTAAGTGGCTTAGAATAAGTACGGGCCGAGTACTCGGGACTAATTACTTTTGTCGTGCTGCAAAAAACAGTGACTCTGGGTGGGGGGTTGAGGGTGAGGGCGGGGAAAAAATAAAGGGGAGCGGAAAAGCCGACGCAAACAAACGCCGAAGTGAAGAGACGGCTCTTCCACGTCGTTGGTTGGAAAGTGAAAGTTGCCGGGATGAAGTTTCGACGAGTCCCGCTAAGTCGTTAGCGGCTAGATGATAAAGCTGCATAAACAAAAAGGAGGTAGCACTCCCTCGTTCTTTCTCTCCCGCTCTCTTCCTCTCTATACTTGACTTGCTGGTATTATCAAAGTTTGTGTAGAGCGAAGAGAGATGGGGAAAACCCTTGAAGTATCGAGAATTTTATTAGTTTACCAATCTCTTAATGACGTCAGATTCGATGTTTATTAATTATTACGAGCCATGCTTTCAAATTTTAGCGATTAGAAGTTGAAAGGACAGAGTGGAGCATATGGTAATTAAAATAGAATTCTGCATATGAAATCAAATAATTCTTAATTGGAATTTCACGTATACTCTTTAGATGCTTTTATTTTTAGAGACCTATTTTGGCTAAATCCGATACAATTTCGATTGTGTCAATTCGCGCTTTTACGTAAAATGTCATTTGAAATATCGCAAGATATGATATGCTGTCTTAGGAAAATCAGAATACAATCTCCGCGACGGAGGCACCGACAAAAGCTTTTGTATGTTAAATCAACGAGCCCTCGATGTTTCCACTGTACTCTCTGCGCGTCTCTTTGTTTCTCGGTCTTCCGCGCTCCTTTTCTGAGTTTCCCGTTCGTTACGTCTTGCTTTGAGGGGGAAAGGGCAGAGCTTCGTCGACTGATTTCGTACTTCAGCATCTCGCACGGAGCTTCTCCTCTCTTCTTTTGTTTGCGCTGCTTACAACGGTCTTATTGTATCAAGATTTATGCTACTTTATCCGCACTGCTTAACTCCCTATTGTTCTCTATAACGCGATAAGATGCATTTCTGATTTCATTTAAGAGACTTTAAGGGATAGAACATTGTAACACGCAAAATAGACGCACGTTAAAATGCTCAAAACTGTGTCATTGGTTCGTAATAAATTTGGGTAAATTTTATCAAGAATATATTATTTTATAGAACAAATAGCAAGTGTAAGTGCAGTTCATGTAGTAAATTTGATCATAAAAACTTTATTCTTTAAATTACGTAAAATTCGATGTCTGACATAACGTTGGCTTGAACTACTTAAATTCAAAGAAATCTAGTTTCGCTGAAAAATTAATTTACGTTTATTTCCAAATTGTTTCTATGAAAAGAAAACAACCCGTGAAATCTGTACACCTCTGTTATCCAAAGCCGTGATGAAAAAAATTGAAAGAATCCAGCGCTGCCCGCGAACGAAGCAGCGACTGATATTCGAACGGCGGGGCACGTTGTATTCTTACATTCTATTCAGGTCGAAAGATGCCATCTGTTGCGACGCGGGAAGAACGTGTGCGCGCGCTCACTCGGCTATTTCATGAATGCGCGAGTTCGCCTGCCTCTCTCTCTCTCTCTCTCTCGCTCGCCCACCGCCGCCCCTCTCCGTCCCACCTCCACCCCCCGACGTGTCGCTGAAACCGCCAGCAGTCGCGCTCGCACACGTGCAAAACTACCAATACCACAAACTGAGGCAGCTGGAGGCGCGCTCTCGGCGCATTCTGACACGTTCCAGCGCATCACCTGTTTCTCAGCGCTGGCGTTTCGAAAGGAGAGAGAGAGAGAGGGAAACGCGGCATCGTTTTGAATTCCCACGCGCTTGCTCACCGCGTGTAATACATGATGAACGTGGATTTTAGCGCCCGTCGAAATTTTGTGGCCGTGGAATTTTGCGAATGCGAGCCGTTTTAAAAGTTTGCTGAACTCCCTTTGGACAGCTTACGATTACACATTTTTTCATTACTGCTTCATAGTTTGAGAAATTTAATGTCAGCGGCAGATTACTTTTCTTACGTCTCTGCGAAAAGTTTAAAAAATTCACTAATGTGGAACGGAATCACATTTTTAGAATTTGATTTTATTTGAAAAATAGAAATTATTTTAGAAAGGAATGTATTTTTAGTTTTATAAATTAATGTTATAATAATTTTATAATTAATTCGTAAGAGCTGGTTGTTCGTTGTAATTATAATTTTTTATTAAATAGATTACTTGAAGTCGGTAATATCTTTTTATTTACGAATCATGATTCTATATTTGTTAGTGATTATCGAAAACTCGATTATTTCTATTCCAGGATCCTAATAAGAAATTGATTGAAAAGTCGAATATTTAAAAGTGGTTTGTGATTACAAGTTATGAATAGCCCCTAGTGCATGGTATATTCATAAGGTGTTGCAGTTTTGATTCAATTACTCTTTGTTCTATCGCTGCAGCTAAATTTTTCCATTCTTTCATCTGCTCCACCTACTATCTGCGTCAGACTCTTCTTTTGTTGCAGCTTGAATTGAAACGAATATTACGTTTTTCAAGCCGACGCTCACTGCAGTTCTTCAGCTGGTTATCTTCAAATATTTAAATTTAAGAAATTTATTGGATATCCTGCTGCTAAATGTTTTAATACGATTACATCCCTGACCGTAATATTCACTGACAGAAATTCATTCGAAGCTAATTCCATTAAAATATTATTTTACATTTCCTTCCCTCATCTGGTGAAACAGTAAAAGATTCACCTCCACGGAGAAACGCCCAATGTAAGTGGAACATCGGCAAGCATCTTTCGAAATAATGTAAATTCCGTGTACTTCGAGTATTGATTTCGCCGAGTACACTCGGAAAATGCCAGGTACGCCCGGCCGCGCGGAAGCGGGGTGGAGGCTGCGCGGACTAGACGTCGGGCTTTCGCTCAATGCAAATTGCTTAAACCGAGAGGCAACAGGGCGTCGCTCGCTCCGGAGGATTCGCCGTGCGCCCGTTTGTCACTGCCAGCGCGCGAGACCGTACGCATTTACAGCGACGCACGCGCGCCGCGTTCCTGTACTCCTCCCGCCGTTGTGCGCCCGAACAATCGAATAGTTAACGGCACTCCGGCGAAGCGACGGCGCGGGCTCCGGCTCTGCGAAATCGCGAGCGAGTCATTTTGCGGGGGGCCGGTTTTTACGGGCGAAACGACAGCTTCACGGATGAACCGTCAGCGAGGGCGGGGAGGACCTCCGGGTGGGAATTTAACGCGTCGTTACGAATCGCGAGGTCGATTGGCGTTGATCCCAATTCCAACGATTTCGACCGAAAGCACTTGATTTTCATTAGCAGCGGGGTGTTATAGCCGATCGTTTAATAATTTTCAGCTCCGAATAGAATTGTGGCCCGTGGAAATCGACGTGAATGGCGCAGTAAGATAAAGCAAAAATGCTGCCAACTTATAAAGTAGGTACTCGAAGTTATAGTTAAATTTTTCTTTTATTTTCAGAGATGATCGCGAGTACTTGAATTAATCAGGAATAATCGCTAATTCACAATAAATGGGAGCACCCCCCACTTTTGCTTCGAGGAAAACACCTTGCAAAAGTTTGCGATAAATGATCGCACTCGGTAAAAGTTTTCAACCTTCTAAAAAGCGGGACAGGAGCAAGACCGCGAAACAGAACGAAAGAGAGAGAGAGAGAGAGAGAGAGAGAGAGAGAGAGAGAGAGAGAGAAAGATAGAATTCGAAAAGTAAAACTGTTCGGGGAGAAACCCACGTCAAGGCCTGGAATCCCAAGGCATTTTGCGAACATTAGGCAAATGATTTTGCAGCTGCCACGAGCATCGCGCGTATAATTTATATCCAAGGTAAACACGGACGCGCGGGCTTCAGTCCAGGGATGACGGAGGGGGCGTGGGTGCGAAAATCAATTAATTTTAATTAACGCAGTCAATTTGCAAGAACGTATTTCCTCCCTTCGTAGAACGCGTCGGCATTCGTCCCCGGGCGCAAACCCACCCACTTAATTTACCAATATTTTGCGGGAACAAATCCGATCTAATAACTAATCCAAGTTGCCGCTGGTCGTGCACGTATGTGTCCAGCTCAAACGCGTATCAAAGCATTTCATCGTCAGCTGTTGTTTAATAAACATTGACTTAGATAATGTGACCTAGCCCAGAAATTTTATATTAAAATTGTAGATGAAATTAATTCTGGGTGAGATAAGTCCATGTTAATTTAATATTTCATGTCTTATCAAATATTATTAATGTTTGCAATTGTAAAAGAAGGTGCTATTGATAGTAATTTTATTGTCACTTGATTACTATGATTACATGAATCCAAACTTTTCTTCAGTGATAATGTGCTTATTTCGATTGTGGAAATATGAACTGATTAAAAAGATTACAAATTAAAATTCGTCAGTGATAAATTAAAAGTGACTAGCGATTGCAGAGAATGAATAATTTTTCGAAAATTTATTCGAAAAATAATTGATATTGAGATTGAATTTATAAATTAGATTTTTAATCTAGAAAATGCCCCAAACTATTATAAATCACTTATAAATATTCAACATCAGTTAATGCAGAAAAATCGATGTACATTGATATTTAGCCGACTACATCTCTCTTGGACAAGTACATAGTTAAATCTATTAACTATATAATGACGTTCGGAAACAATAACCATAAAACGTTAGCGCTCATGCATAAATGTAACAGCTAATCCCTACGATTTCGCCCAGCCGTAGGTTGCTAAATCATTTTCGGCCGTGTGCACATGTAGCCGGTACGCCTGCACACGCCGACTCGCCGCGAAAAGTTCGATGGCCCTAATAACGTTAACAAAATGTGCGGGAAGAGAGCTTTCGTTAATCGGCGCGGATATATAACGCTTCGATGCGTCGTTTATTCGATATTTCCCGCAGCTATCGTGGAAACTAGCTGGCCGTATCAGAAATCGAGAGTCGAGAGCAGCAGATGGACTTGATTTGATTTCGTTTATTTAGTACTTGGGCCGGTGCTCCGCGTAGTAGTAACTACCATGCATCCGCATCGTGCAAACTTGATTTACTTCTGAATTATTGATTCGTTGTTTACTTTTTGTGACTATTGCAAATTCAAATTGCATTAATGAAGCACGATACTCCACTGCGTTGCATTTATGTAGATTGCCGTTTGCTTTGTATTTCGCGGGAATATTTAAAATACTAGGATTTTTAAATCAATATTTCCAGACGGAGCAAAAGTATCGAGTTGAATTTCATCTCTTCCCGGAAATGCGTAAAGCAATATTAAATAATATAACTAATGCTCGTGTACACATTTTGAACGCGCAATTGCGTTTGAATATTAAACGTAAATAGCTTTTATATCGAAAAAGCGAGTAGGTTTCAAATATCTAAGCTAGTGCACTTGCATTAGCGACTAGAACTACAAATGCGTATCCCCTATAGATGTCCATGCATTGGTGCGAGCACAGTCGAGGGGGATGAGGCCCGCACAGTTGCTCTCTACTGTTCATATAGAGCCAATAGGCAATCCGTAACCGCAAAATGGCAAACACGCGTCCCAGCGTTCGCTCACAGCCCGAGGCACGCACACGCACACACACACAACGTCCCACAGAACCTCAGCACCTCGAGGAGCCGTCGCAAGCTCCGATAACGCAAGACTGATGGCAAGACTCCTTCGCGCCTCGTCTCTCTTTTTTTCTTCTTTCCCGTTTTTTTTCTGGTAACTACAGCTTTGTTTGCACTCGGCGACGCGACGCTGTGTTCCATCGAGGGCAGGGTAATAGGATTACGTGAAGAATTACCGGGGCGCTGGCAGAGACGAAGGCGACGTCCTACAGTGTTTCACGGAAAGAAAGAAGCGTCTGTATTATACGTCGTACGTACTACAATTTTCTCTCGTAATTTTTAGACCGAGAATTCCCTATTTATTGATATTAAATTAGTTTAGCAATTAAACGTCGAAAAATATATTTTTTATAAAAATTATTTGAATTTTTATAAAAATTTATTGCTCGTTTTTTAAAAACGTTATTATTAAACATATCTGAATGTGATCGACATTTTCTCCTACTCTAACGGTCGCCTCTATCTTTTGCATCACATCGGGGCTCTTATGTAAATTATACACATAAACGAAAGATCTATAAAATTTCTACATAGAAATCTTCTTAACAGGTTTTTTCGCTTCGAGCTTGCGGATAAGATCTCTCATCGAGAAGGAAAAACTAGAAGTGGGACTCGACGCAGTGATAAAATAAAGATAAAAAGAGACGTAACAGAGATGATAGGGCAAGAAATCGTATGACATCAGCTCCGTCTTGACTGGAGGTATGCGCAAGCGCCTGTGTGTGAATGTGGGTTGAAGAATTCCCGTCTTGGAGCAGAAGAAAGCCCCTCACCCTCTTGTCTTACCGAAATTGGACGACTAGCAGAGGTCCAACGTGTCCTTGCTTGCAAAAAGCCCGAAAAACCTCTTCCCGGTGACCCGAAAGATATTCCCTTCGAAGTGAGGCAAGAAGGCCAGGTAAGGAGAAAACTTGTGATCCGAAAAAACGAAACTTCTACGATAGTGATGCTTGAGAGTGTACGTAAGTTACGACGATGCAATGATTAGAGGTGCATAACTGGATAACCTAATTCTTTTCCAGTTTTCTTTTTAAATTCACGTGAGACTGATTTAAATTTTTAAAATTATTTGTAAGTTAATACTAAAATAGTCAAACTAAATTTTTCTAAATGGAAAGAACTCACGCAAAAGAGAAGATATACTGCTTAAGATGTACATACCTGCAACAAAAAAAATTATAATAATTAGTCAAACATTTTACTTTGTACAAGTCCATAACAAATTATGGCTATTAATCAAATAGACACATAATAGCATTAAGCTACTTAAACATAGCATTGTAAGATTTCAACTTTTCCTCGAGATCAAAATGAATTATTTTTAAGAGACTAATTCTTTAACGAGATTGAAGAAAAAGTCGAAATGTCACACGCTGCAGTTTATTATCGATCATCGCGAAGGGGTAGCGTTAGTGTCAAGGTGGTTGGTGAACGGGCGCGCGTCTCGAGGATGTAGGTCCTCTTCGCTTCTCGACGTCGGTTAGAGGGGGGCTTTGCTGAAATTGGCAATTAACCGGGCCGTTTTGTCCTGAAAGGCCGCTCGACCGTCTTAAGAAAAATCTGTCAGACTTGCCGAGCGCGAGCGCGACCGAGCGGCTGCGCGAGCAAGAGAGAGAGAGGTAATGGCGTGCTCTTTGAGGCGGGATTGACAATAATCCGATAGGCCTAGATGTCTGGCCGCGGCACTTAGTGCGATTAAGTCCGACGCGCGAGCGCTTCGCCTTCCATCTCGTTCCACTTTTATCTTGCCCTCTTGCTTTTCGCTCGCTCCTCCGGGGGAGGGGGAGGGAGGCTTTTTTTTACGCTCCCCGACCGACGTGATTTCAGCCACACCTCACTTCCGTCCCATTATCGCGCTCCTCCGTGCTCGGCTTTTTTTCGTCGGTATCGATTTTCCATACTGCAAGTTCACCGTTTTTAATAGGCCGACCGTTAGTCCTATCTCCACAGATCTCATACTCGTGAACGTGAAGATAGGAGCGATTTACGAGCGAAGAGTAGCTTCGCCTTGATTTTTCAGGGAGACTCCCGATAACTTTTTTTGTTACTGCAGATATCAGATGTTATAATACGGTAAATACAATATTTTTCTAGGTAAACTTAGACCGTAATGCACTTACGAGAAATGTTGAAGTTGTGATGGGTCGATTGATTGTATAATCTTTTACTTTTTTCGATTGTTTATAAATTTATTTGATAAAAACTTATTTTCAATGTGTAGGAACGGTCCCAAAATCTGCATGGCTCTTTAACGATGTATAATAAAAAAAATATCCTTGTGCACTTAAATGAAACTAGTAGTACAACTGTATTTTGGGCAGACATAAGAAAATATGTTATAAAAACAACTCCCAAATAAAAATTCTGAATTTTGATTACATCATTAAGTATATACGTAACAAAAATAAAATTTCGAAGAGAAAAATTTTCATGTATATACAAATTTTTAAATCGAATTCTAACCGTTTAAAAGATTTATAGAATTAACCAAAATGTCCGTTGCAATTTTTAGAAAATCGCAGCAACTTTTCCAATGGAAGACTGTGGAAATTAATGCAATAAAGGAAACAAGCCCGTTCCGCCGTCAAATTGAGTCGAGCGTCCCGTCCCACTCGAGCCGCCGGACAATCGATTCGAACGGCACCCGGAGCTAAGAGAGAGAAAGAGAGTCCGCGGCGACTTCATCGCCCACGAGCCGCTGTCGTCGCCGTGAAAAGCCACGTGCTATTTCACGAATTACATCGGAGTTCGTAATAAATTCGGCGTGGGCCAAAGGGGGAGGGGCGAGATAGAGAGACAGAGGGAAAGCGAACGCGCCCGCGGGGCAGAGTCTCGCACTCTGAATTAATTACACCTCGACGCTGTACAGATGGCGGGGGATTACGTCATGAAAAGGGGGTTTGTACGCGCGCAAACTCTCGAATACGACTTCCGGACAAACGATCGGCTTTACCTTTGACGTCGGCATCCGTCACAGTCGCTTCCGCGAGCGGCGTTTCTCGTGACTTTCCACGCTGCATTCGTCCGCGTCACGCAATCTCACCGAGAACACTTACTCTCTTTGCGCTTGATACATGCGCCATCGACCACTTATTTTTAGCTTTTTCCCTTTTTTTTTATATATCCGTATCGTTTTCGAGCAAGTTTCGTTTTAATCGTCGTGCCGCGAGTACTTAAATTTTAATCCGATGAAATTTTTATGAGAATTAAAGCGAAATTCGAGCCGATATAAATGGAGTTTCCATCAACCTTTCATATGGAAATACTCATGTTGATATTTTAAAAAAGAAAGCTGGAGATAAAATCTATCTATAGATAAAATTGCGAATTATAAAAAGAATTAGCCATTTTTAATCACTTTTTACATGGATTTTCTCGTAACGATTGCCGTTAATATTGAAGTAAGTCAATGACGCATTGCACACAATTACGCAATCACGAGTTTCACAATAGCCTGCGAGAAATGCAGTAACATCTAAGCAGAGAAGCAGACACCGGCTTTTCGGTGTAATGAATGGGAAATACCAAAACGTCAAAGGTCGTCTTCCGCTTCTTCTCCCTTCTCCCCTCTCTCTCTCCCTCTCTCTGTTTCTGCGAAGGGGGTTATCGTAATTTCCGAATCGATTTCGGTAATTGAATAATCAATCCGACCGAACTGACAGGGGCGCACTTCTTCCCGTGCGAGTAATTTCTGCCGATCGAGATTCAATTAAAAATTAATGACCGTCCCGACCCTCTGCTCCACTCGAAGAGGCGCTTCGACTTTCGTCGCGTGCTCCACAACTCTTCGGGATTCAGCTGGGGCGAATCAGAGAGAGAGAGAGAGAGAGAGAGAAAGGACCTTCGTTTCCTCCCGTACATGTACGACGCGAAGTGATGCAAGTGGTTTGGTGCAGTTTTGACGGGAAATGAAGACTGACGAGCCCCGACGGTTACCGGACCATTAGACTTTTCACGATGAAGCTCGTCCGACTGTATAATGTATACCCGTATTACTTAAACTCCACTGCTCGACGAGGCTCTACGAGCCAATTTCTCGCGGGCATTAAAAAGTTAATGTGCACGCGCTTAACCTCGAGTGAGACGTAAGCTCCTTCTGCAGCGTTGAATGGCAACTCTACTAAACGATTACTGGGTTTTTGGCTTGAGCCACTGTGCAATGGTTCGGAATGAGTATATTTTTCTACTTTTAATTAATAAAAGCCACTTAAGATTTTATATTTAATTTTTATCTTCGAAATTTCGGTAGAATTTTTTTATTGATCCATTCTCAAAAATCTACAATCTAATCGTTAAAAATTTTCCAGAGAGAAAGTTTACAATTATACTTTGCATTCAGTGCACCGATTTAAATTGAATTTTATTGTGCAGGATGCTTGAATGTGTGGATGTAACTCTTTAAATAGTGAGAAAAGTTGCGAACAGAAGCAATCATTTTTCAGATTTTTCTAAAATCCATAAAAACATTAAATCATATTCAATAAAATTAATTCATATTTTCTATAAAATCATATTTAAATTAAAACAAATTCAACCTTTTATTTACAGAATTTAAAGTTTATAATACCTATTTGTATTTGCGCCAAGATGAGCTGCTTCTGCAGAGTATTTTAAATATTTAAAATGTACGCGCGCTCGCATTACCCAGCATTAATTAATATTGAATGAGCTTTTTTCCACCCGAAAAGTTGATTGCACTACTCGCATTTAATATCGCACAATACGAATTTTCAAGCGCGTTAATTAAAAACATCTAATTACAAAGTAATTGCACGCTTCTTTTTTTACTGAAATTTAACGTTAAAACTTTTTTTTCCCTCGGCGCTGCTGCCATCAACACTGGCTGCAAATGAATAAGCGAAAAACTCCTCTTTTTCAATTTGGCGCGGCAAATCTGCTTTACGCACGAAAATAGAAGAATGGAGGGTGGGCGCCGGCGAGAGTGACAGAGAGAGGGAGAGAGGGAGCTGTTAATTTAATGAAGTACGGCGCGGGGATGAAAAACTGTTGCGCCTTGAGTTTGATGAATTACGAATGATAACGAGGTTACTCGTTATAAAACGCTCGTCCCGCGCTCGCAGAATTGCCCGGTCCCATTCAAAGGGAGAATCGCGTTGCATTACTTTGTGTTCGGAGCTAGTGGCCTGGAAAGAGAAACACCGCATCCCAGTGTGTCAATTAGTCGGCAGCCCGCGCGCTGAAAGAAATCAATGTATCGAGGATGCACGCGGAGATGCGCATCGCAACAAAGAATCCGCGAGGCGCGCGTGACTCGCCGCTTATTGTTCGCCGGGGGAAAAAAACCAGCGGATTTAATAGCCGTAGTTCGCGAATTTTTTCGAAATGAATTTCAGATTTAACCGGGGATTTTTAAACGCGAAATTTACATTTAATTTAAGAAAAAGAACCGACTCGCTTCTGCGGATTTTGTGTTTCAATTCGTTTCAACATTAGTTTTGTTAAAAGTAGCTGGGTTTAAGAAATAATTAGAGTATCCACTACACGCACAGAGTTCATTACACGTCTCTGCTTTCACGCTTAATCCGCTTGAAATAAAATTTAAACTAGCTTTTATGCATCTCTTTTTAGCCTAGTTAATTTTGTTGTGAAATGTTATCCCCATTTCGCCGCCTTTTATTTGTGTTGAGTAATCTGTGTAGAGTAAGGAAATAAGCTGCATTTCTGGAAGACTCGTTTTCGCTCAAAATACCTAGCGTAATTTCCACGGTTTTACATTACTGTTGAAAATATTTTACAGCGTGAGTAGGAATTTTAGAAAATAAAATAAATTTCGAAATCCCTTAATGAAGAAAAAACATTTAAATAACTCGACATTAATAAATTTTAATTCATTTTATTTAAAAGTTAAATTAAATTAGTCTTAATTAGCGAATTTAAAGTAGCTTCGACAAATTGCACAAGTGATAAAAAACTTCGAATGGACAGTACAATTTTCAAGCTTTCTTTCGTATTTTTATTTAAACAGGTTACCCAACCAAAGTACCAAGAAAATAATTGATGAATGTTGAAGTTTTAATACTGGCTTTCAAAAAAGAAGATGAAAATGTTAATTTAATTACTATATTATTTCATGTATAATAAAATGGAAGGTAAAATTAGAAGTAAAAGATTAAGACTAAGAGTTTATTGTTGTTTATGCACTAGATTAATTCAGTGCTAAGTGTGGGCTCTCGATGGAACTCAAAATACGACATCCAAATGCTCTAAAAGCAATACATTTCCATTTACACAAGGGATTTTTTAAATTATATAACAAAGCTTTTTGTAAATCTCACTTTATTATCTCCGCCGGAAGCACCTTAAAAAATGAATTTAAGTAGGAGTACATCAAAGGAAACCGCAGGGAGCGGGAAAATCTAAATTTTTTAATTCCGCGCCGGGTTGGCCGCATCTAAAACAAGTGGATTAAGCCCTTTTGCGACTGGAAAGGCGCGGGTGCGATTAAAGCGCGTGCGCTTCATTTAACGTCTCGACGAGGAGCAAAAATAAAGGCCGGCGAAATTACCCCTCGACTCACGACCGCAGAAACGGTCCGGAGCCAGCCGCCTCGGTCCCTTTTTTTTCTCTCTCCTTCCGCAGCGCGCACCCCCGCCTCACCTCCGCAGGTCGCGGCCAGACTCGCCTTGCCGATCTCGCGGTAATGGAATTTTCAAGATTTCCGCATTCGTGTGGTCAGGCCCTGCGGTTCCCGTGAAAATGCCTTTCAGCGCCGGCGGGGCAAAAATATCGCGGCGGGGGGATAACACATTTATGTATTAGTATGTGCGGAGAATTAACCCCGGGGAGGCGCGCCTGTGTACGTCGCGCGTTATGGCCGCGCCGCCGTGTAAACATGTGCTTCTAATCTCCCGCTATATCAGCGGCGCGTTCTCCGCGCGGTAATAGCGCTCACCCCGAAACTGGCGCCGCTATCTCCGTCTACTTCACCCGCGCCCTCTAAATCTTCGATAAAATCTTTCGGGCGCCCGGATGTGCAATATTCGCCCGTGAGTTTACCTAGACCAGCCAATGTCAGTTGTGTTTTGTTAAATGATCCGAATTGAATTAATTAATCGGTTTACGACATTTGGAAAATTAGGTTACTTTTGTTTGTTTTTTTAATTTTAACAAGCAGAAAATCGAAATGAAATACCAGTTACTAATAACTTGTGGGAATTCAATGGGTAAATAAATATTATACTGTAATTAATGAAAGCATGAGAACCCTAAAATTACGAGTTATATTACTACCCGTCAGGAATGAAAATAAGTAGTTCATGTTTGTGCATTTATACTTGTTGAATATATTCAACATTTATTTTTCATTAAAATGTTGTAAACGTATAAATAAATGTAAATTACTTAATTGACGTTCTTTGAGGCACGATTTACTTTATGCAGAAATAATGTAAAAGGTTTGATTAAATCAAACGTGTTTTAAGAAATATTTATCTCCAAAATCAGATGAGAAATAAGTGCCTCTAAAAAGTGAACAGATCAAATTTTATCTAATTTGTTAAACATACATATTTTCAAAAGAAAATTTTTTAGAAACTATTTAAACTCTAGAAAATAAACTTTAAATATCGCTTTACAAAACTTGTTCCTTGACTAATTTAAAGTTCCCAAATAAATGTATCGATAAAGTTAGTTTCCAATTCGATGTTTAGCTTACCAAAAATAATTAAGAAAAGTTAACTTTTAAACGAAAAAGCCGAGAGAAGCGAAAGCTCATTCAAATTATTTCGTTCGATCGAGCAAAGGCCCTGGATGCATTCAATTTCCTGTTTCTTCAAAACTTGGAAAAACTAAAAACTCCGTCAGCAAGGCTGCCGAACATCACAATGCAATCCCGAACAATCGATGACAATTTGTAATTTCAATCGTCCTGCGATTTTAATTTTTGGTCTCCCCCCTATATCAACATTTCATTTCCTGTCCTTTCAAATTGCTCAACGAGCGGCGGCGCGCGCGCGCGAAAATTGGAGCGCTCGCGAAATTTCGGGGCAATTGAAATGCGCGACTCTGCCAAATCGAATCCATAAATAATGCGACGCGCGGCCCCTCCGACAAATTCCGATGCGCGCCACGCCACCGCGCGGCTCAAGAAAGTCCGAGTGTACGCGTAAGCGCATTAGACCGCGATGTGCCGCGGTTTATTCGGACAAATTGACAAAGGCGGCAGTTAAGCGGAAACTAGCAGCAGTGGTTGGCCGCATAGATTACTCGCGCAATGGCGGTTAGTTAGGAGCATGCACGGCGAGTCTTTCGACGCGAGCTCTCGGTTATTTCGCGTACATTGTAACGGAAAAGTGGGTCAGACATTCTTTCGAATCGAAGTAACGAAGACCCCGGGATCTTGCACTTCGAGGTGGCGATAGAATCGAGATACCCGGACTCTTCTAGGGTGGCAAACTTTTTTTGCCGTCTGTCCTTGTCGGTAGCGCAGCGCAATTTGTAGTTGGATCTTGTCAAGAGGTTTCTCTTGAGGTCAATGGGTTTTCTACCTAGTGCTGTAGATTGTTATCCAAAAAATTCTCAAAGTTCTCGAGTGGCTGCAATTTTGCATTGAGAAAATACATTCAAGGATACAAGCCGTGATAACAAGTACTTAATTGCAAAGTGACTATCAAGCAAAGGATATTATTATTTCAATAATAATTCTTAATACTTTTAAAATATTTTAAAAATATTGATTAAAATTCGTGAAAAAATTAAATAAATCTTTATAAATATCTATCTAATAAATTTTCTAAAAAGAATATATTATTATTATGGTAAGTAAGATTTTCAAAGTAGAAGAAATTTACATTGACTTTTATTTCACATGTAAGTTATGATATCATTTCAATTAACGCTCATTTTTCTTTTATTCGCGAAATTGTTAAAGGTCCGCTCGGTAGCATTGTACGCGGAAAATACAATAAACGTAAAACTTTAATCCGCAGAAGCATCCCTTTTAATTAAATACGCATGAAACGCTGGGTTCGTCGAAGCATATTACAGACCCTTTTTCAAACGCGGCAAAGGGGGTTGGAGAATTCGCACACCGACGCACCCATACCTTACCCTCCTAACGAGAAAAGCACGCGCCTTGTCATTTGTATGCAATCAGCTGACCCACTGACATCCCCGTCAGCGTGGCTCGCCGTGAGAATCAGCTCGTCTCTGCTCCTCTCTAACAGCGAGTAAACTTGTAGGAGAGGTAGGGGACAAATTTGCATCCATGAATTTTTAACACGCGGAATTCCATTCAACGTGGAAGCTTTCAATTATTAAATGAACACAATTTTTTCTACATAAAAAGTTATTGCTCAATGGGAATGAACAAAATTTTTAATTCACGATGCCGAAGTAAAATATTCTATGGAAGGTTGTTTTCGTAGAATATTTTATTTTTACGCAATTAATAGTAAGTGGATTAAATTGTCAGTTTAAACCTATGAACAACTTGAAATGCACACTTGCACAGGGCAAGTAGCGCTTGCAAAAGGATCGTCGAGCAACTGGGCAACGTCGCAGGACCAATTGCCGAGATACGTCGAACGAGTTAGCGATACGCTAACGATTGCTCGTTGCATCGCGGATAAGCGGCGCCCGGGAAATTGCGCCAGATAACAGGATAAGTCGCGCGGCCATTCGACTCGGGCGTTATGGGGTGCGACGTTATTTTACGACGAGTCGCTCGCTCGCGCGTATTTCTAATTCCTATTTGCGTTTCGGCCGCGCGAGCTGAAACGACCCGCGAATCGATCAGAGACGGGCCGCGAGCATTTTTTTTTTCATCAGCGTGGGCGCGCGCCCGGCGGCGGGCGGAGCGATCGAAAGCTGCTTTGAGAATTAGCGCTAACGATCGCGGCGGCGCGGGCTTCATATTGCGCGCGGGCCGCCCATAAAGCGACATTTCGCGCGGGCGCAAATATTGAACGTGCGAGAACAGTCAATCGAGGTAATTGCAAATATTATTTTGAGCGAGCCGCGGGCGCTCCGCGAAATTGAGTTATATTCGTTAAATATTTTGTCGATTGCAGCGGCCCCCAACGTCGGGGAATTAGTGACTTTTACGTTTCCGAGGTTTTGGAATTATCGCGCGCGAAATTAATCGCCCGCTCGCGATCGATTGTTCCGCGAATGTCCCATTAGTCAGATACGCGATAATTGCGGCTCGTTCTTTGTGTTCTTATCAGAATTTCGATTTTTATAATTGATATATATGACTGCGCTTTTAGGTCAACCAAGTTTATAATCTCATTTTAATAGCGGCTGATTGTAAACGCGTCGCATGTGCATGTAGCTTTTATAATCTACGTTATAGTATGTAAGTTTTACAAGACTATTACAAAGACACTTATCATTTATTATCCAAAACAACCTTTCAAAGCGCCATAACATCAGAATTGATTAGCTCAGTGTTTCCAAGTTTAATTATAATTTTTTACTTCGAAAAGTCGCCTAAAAACGCGCAAATTCTTTAACAACTTCACCCGGCGAAAAAGTAAATTAATTAAAAATCCACGTTTTTTCAGCGCGCGACAAAGTAGCCCGCGTGCTTGCCGCCTCTTTCGCTCCAAGTTCCCGGCGTTTGTCGGCGCATACGCTCGCGGGGCTCGAAAGCGACAGCGGAATGCGGAGATTAGGATGGGCCCTTGACGAATGAGCGTTGCGACGTCGCGTAATTACGCGCCTCTCGTCTTATCAGATATTGTGCGCTCGCGCAGCCAACTTTATGGATCCCGAGCGCGCGCGCGTCGCCGAGGAATGCGAGATCGCGTCGGATAGCTGCGGGCGCTGAATTCGTGCACGGGCATTTTACAGGCGATCGCGGCATTAACGCACCGCGAGAGTCGAATTTCCGTGTCGTGCGCGCGATCGCTGCTTAACGTGCAGGCCGTGCGAGACTTTTTTGCTTCGGTAATAACGCGAAACGCGGTCGGCTGGGTAATCGAGGAAACGGCGGGCGAGGACTTATCGGATTTTGCATTTTAGAGAAAGTTCGAGGGTTTGAGCGAGCTAATTGTATGCGTGTGTGAATTGTATTGAGTTTGTGTGCGCATACTCAAGCTTTTGAAATACCGTGCAACGTCATTAGTGTGTTGCATTTAGTTAATGAAGCTGATTGAATGCAAGCATGTAACATTGGAGGAAACTAATACTGCACTCGTAAAAACTAAAATACAATACACACAGTCTTTGTAACAAAAGTTTTTTTATGTAGTATTTATATTACTTTATCCCAAGAATGAACAATTTTTTAAATGCTATCGTCAGAATGTACAATAAAATCTTGGAAATACACTCTTTCAAATGACCCTATCACGATGAATAATTTTCTTTCAAAAAGTTTCTTTATTGGACTTGAGAAAATTTCCTGCACTCGAAGCAAATGACCAACTCGATTACGAAAGCAAAGGGCATGTTTACAAATTGCGTACGTAGGAAAATAATGTAGCGAGCTTTACTCCGGTGCTCTCCCGGAAGCAGTTCTCCGTTTCAAAATTATCAGATAGTATAATTCGTGACCGCGCGCGTGCGCAGTTTCCGAACTAAGAGCCCATATTTGATCGGGGCGGACCCCTTATTTTGTTTATCGTCCGCGCGCTCTCTCGGCCGCGAGCTCGGCAAGTTAAAGTTCATGAATACATATTGATCGTTTGAAAATGACAACTACAGGACCGGAATAATAATACGCGCTCTGCAGCCGCCCGCAAGCACGTGTGCGCGCGCGTGTATGTATAGGCGCGCGAGTGCCAGAAAGGACCGCAGCGGGTTCCCTCTCCTCCTCCTCTCCTCGAAGTTTGGCTAAGCATAAAGTCAAACGAAAACTCCGCTGCCGTGCGCATTATAATCTCCCGACGCTGGCTGTCCCTTTCCGTTTCCCCCGGACAAACTTCGCCGAATTCGGGCTCCTCCGCGAGCCGAACGAGTTAATCGGCGTGTGTGCCCGCGCGCAGCCGGCCTCTTAAGGACGGCGACGCCTTCTTTCGGCTCGTGAAAAATGGACAGGACAGAAAATTTCCCGGGAAAATTTTTAATGGCCGCAGCGAAGTAAGCGGGGGAAGCAGGGCCTGGAAGCCGTCTGCTAAGTTTTATCCGGGTGAACTTTCTTGTTTTATCGCGCGCCGCGACCGCCTCGCAAGATAAAGTGTGCTCCTCGACGACTTTGTGAAGTTGCATAATGTCCGAGTCACCCCCGAGTGGGTACCTCTCCCCCCGTCCTGCTCCGGATATTCCGATGATAAACTAAAAATAAGTGGATGAGGCTAAGGCAATTTCCGCGGGCTCGATGAGAAGCCCGACCTCTTCGACGGGGATGATCGCTTCGAAACTTTTCTTAACGCTGCTGCACTTTTCATCGGGGTTAGCCGGAATAACGGTGACCAAGCACACAAATAATTATCAATCATACTTACTAAATATGAGGGATCGAGGAAATATTTGACCCAGTTTTTTATATTTCGAACAGATATTGCACACTTATTTTTTCAATCTTAATTACTTAATAATCAAAGTATTTATAACAAGGATTTTATGATTAATGTTAACTTCATTTAATCTTAAAATGAAAAATGCAGTATTGGTTTACGAAAATTAATTCGTTACGTTAATCTCCGAGTAACATGAAATCTCGAATTTTCCCGGAGCTCCAAAAGTGGCATTAGTAACAGCTGCTTAAAATATAATGAGTAAACGGCAGAAAATATTAAAGATTAATTTAAATCATTACCACGTCATAATAAGATTGCTCCGAGTCGAGTTGCAGTCTGAAAAGCAAAGGATAGTTCATCTTCTCAAAAAATTTGCGTCTAATGGAAATTGGTTAATCAATCAATTTGGCCCCGAGACCTAAGTGAAATTTGATAATTAGAATAGATTAAATTTTGAGAGAGGGAGAGCGCGGATAAGAGAGAGAGATAGGCCAAACGAGGGAAGTCATGGGGGATCTCGGGGCTAACTTAGCGTAGCCTTTCCTCGACTCGCTCGCTCGGTAATTGCTCGGCTAGACTATGAGCTAACGTCGACGTCGTCAGCGAGCTCGGCGCCGCGACGCTGGAACGAGGAGCTCGATTCACTTCATTAGGGTGGATTCATGACAATTAGGAGAGAATCACCCCTTGGGTACCCGTCCGCCGGCGAGAGCGCCAAGATTTCCAACGCGCGCCCGCGCGACATCCGCCCTCCCTCCCCTCCGCCTATTACCCGCGAAACGGCGGGAAAAGGGTGCCAGAAGCCGCGTCATCCTCGAGTCGCAGTTTCCCTGTATATCGCGCCGGTGCATTTTGTCGAGACTGACAGGTACGCCGCCCGCGCGCCAGCACGACGTTAACTTTATAACCGCTGAGATAGCGGCAAAGTATAAGTATCGATCGGGAGGGGGTGAGGGAGCGCGAAGGCAGAGGTGAGGGGGCCGCGGGGAAGGCAAATGAGCGCCGGGGAATCTTCATTATGGGGACGTTCATTGTAGTCTTAAAAGAGGGGCTTTTATCTTGCGCGACATAATTGAGAGCGGAAATAAAATAGCGAGAGACCGGTGGCGCGCTGCTCCACGGCTCGTTCATTAACGGCTTAAAAGATTTAGGAGATGTTTTCAAACGTCCAGTTGTTATTTCGATGTCGGGCGCGTTTTATCCGGGCGCGCGCGGCGACACTTTTCTCCCTCCTTGGGCGCCCGACAAACGGCCGTTTAATTTCGCAAGATGAACCGCATAATGGAATAAAAGCCAAACAGTCTTTGTAGCGTTTCTGGTTTGCCGGGGCGGAAGTGACGAGGCACCGGCCGTCGGCGCCACGGGGTATTGAACGTCAAACGGCCATCAGCAAAATTTGCGGTCGCTTCATTTGCCGGCGTAGCCGTATGCAGTTTGGCCGCTGGGATTCGCCGGCCCGCCGGGATAAAATCGGCGCAACTCGATTTTGCAAACGGCGGAGGTCGCGAGTGTGGGGCCGCGGTCGGCGATACCCAATCGATCAGGCGCGTAATCGCGGATCTCCGAGGCACGCTCACTTTGTCCGGATTGACGTAGTAGTCCTTCCTCTAGCCGGAAGCGCAGCGGCAGCAATCAATTACGCCTAAGGCGCCTTCCCCTAATTACCGGCCGGTGCGCTCGCAATTATCGCGATTGCGCGACTAATTATCGCCCGGCCATTTACATTTTACGCCGCGCGCGCGTCTCTTTTTGGATTTATGCGCGCGCGCGTGCTCGCGGGCGAGAAGTGCGAACTGATCGATCGCTCGTATTTATCTGGGGTAAATATCACGCGGCGAAAAAATTATTTTGCCGCCGGTGTTCCGGCATAATTTACCCTCTCGCTTGTTTAACGAAAGAGTTAATGACCAGGACAGCGAGCGAACGCGTACGCGTAGCCTGTTTGTTTCGCCTTTTATTTCGCGCCGTGCCTCGCGTGCTTGTCGCGTTTCCGCTCGGCGAGAAAATAAGCGCGAGAGGGGAAAGGGGGTACGGTCAAAAACTCATAATATTTACATTCTGTTTGTTCCGGAACCTAATTTGTTACGCTAGAGTGACGTTTTTGCCATAATAGGGTGATTATTAACGTCAAAACGTTTCGCCCGCCGGCGAAAATTCGCGTGATTTATAACGGAGGCTACATTTCGCGCGGGAGTATTTGATTTGTCGGAATTGGTTTGTCGGCGTAATATTACGTTTGCAATTATGCCTCGTTCGCTCGATACACCGCTGTTAATTTCTTCGATAAGCGAGATTTATCCCGCGCGAAAGGCAATGAAAAATAAAATATTTAGGGCGCCTCCAATCGCGGGCCCGGGATCCGCGCTAAAAAATTAACCGCGTAATTTTGACCGCTGTTTCGATTACACCTCATCTATCAGCGGTCCTCGCGCTATTTTCCATCGAGAGGGAACCGCGCGATCAATCATCATTCACGCGCCATCTATTCATTAACCCGGCGGGGCGAAGTTAGCGTGCGAGCTCTCGTACGCAATTATGGCCCGTCGCCGAATCAGCGTCCCAACAAAACGATCCGCCTCGTCATTAACGCACGCGCCTAATCGCGACGAAAATCAGTCTAATGACGAGCGACGCGCGCATTTTATCAGGCCCGCGCGCGCACATCGGAACGCCGGAGGCTGCGCCGCCGGGGTGCGGTAATTAAATCAGTGATATCTGCTTTGGGAATGAAGAGAGCTGGGAGTAGCTCGGAGGCAAAGTGGAAAGCGGCAAAGCTAACTTTCGCCGGATGTCGACGCCACCGGAAGTCACATAGCTCAGAGTTTCGCCCTGTATTAACGCGTCGGCAGGTATGCCCAAGTAGCGCGAACTTCCACCCTCGCCCACATCCCATCCCCCCACGTCTACTCCTGCGTGGATTAAATTTTAAGAGACCAAAAAAATCATTTTACCAGGAGATGGTCATTTTCGAAAAACACCGCACGCTTTTAAGTAACACTGATGCAACAGCGCAGCACCGAGAGAGGTTATTAATTTTATATCTAAAATGCAATTCGCGTCGCGACAAGAATTTAATTTCACGCTAAAAAAGTAGTGTGTATAAAAGAGATTCTGTAATTAAATTTACGCGTACGTGGCGCAAAAATAATTGCTCGAAAATTCGCCGCTGGAAGGCGCGTAATTAGTGGCGCCTTTTTCTTTTTGCTTATTTCGAACACTTCGCTTGTTCCTCCTCGTCTATTTCCGCGGGCATAAGCGCGCGCGTCGCCGAAGTTCAGCATTTTTCCGCGCTAACGACGGCGAAACTCGCCGAAATAAAGCGAAGACAATGAGAGAGCGACCGGGACAATTTAAGCACGGGCCCGCCTCTCTTTCTCTATTTAATGGATGACAAGAAGAAAACTGAACCGCCCGCCCGTTGAACATTAATTGCGCTCGAGTCTTGGCCCGTCCGCTGCGAGCTGTCAGCGTTATGTAATTTCGAAATTCCGCTGAAATTCCAAAAACTAGCGACGCTGCGAAAAAGTGCCGCGATGACCTTTCGCGGAAAGAATGAAAGGCGGGACGGACGGTGGTTTTATCTCCGCGCGTTTATACGTGACAATGAAAAGTGAAAATCCTTAGTGGTCTCCTTCGGCTACCCGTGACTTTTATATTAAAAAATTTTTCACGACGGACAGAACGAAACGCGTGATATATAATGTTTGATAAAATCTTCGTAAAACGTACAAAAGAGATTAATAACGCAATTATAATTTTGTCCATTGAAAATAAATACCGATAAATCACAGCAACGAGAGGCGCTTTTTTCGCGGCAACGCGCGCGATATTCGCATGCGTAACGAACTGCAGGCTAATGCATGAATTTCAATTCATCGTACGGATTTCGATACGGCGATATTTCATATTCAATGAGGCAATTAACGTTTAGCCCTCCGCGAAAGGGTGAACACGTGCGCGCGGCGAACGGCCGCGGGGGGGAAACGGGGTCGGCTTAAGCTTCGGCGAGACCCACCGCGGATAGCCCGACTATTTCCCGCTGAAATATTAATCGCAACACAATGGGATACGGCCGCGCGGCCCTCACCGTCATATCACGTGATATTCATCGCGTGTCCGTCGCTCGCTACTGACGTGCATCGATCCTTCGCATCGAGTCTTGGCCGTCACGCGGCATTCCGGCGGCGGCGCCGTGGAAGCCGACCGCGGAACTCCGTCTGTGTAGCAATTTGTCCCACTAAGGGCGGAATGAAATTATTGAATACGAAAGATACGGCTTGTTGGTTTATCGCGTAGCGCCGGCTTCCAGCGGCTATATTCGAATTCATAAATATAAACGATCGCGCAGGGATAGACCGCCTGCTTCCGTTTGCTCGTGACTTTCATCATGTTTTCGTAAACGAGTCGAACTATCTTGGGGTATCGCTTTTAACAATTTTATCGATTTCACTATAATTCATATTAATGGTTTTAGCTTTGTAAAGGAAGATACGATTTAGTATAAAAAATCGGTCTTCGTTATGAATTTGTTAAACTCATTCATGTACCACCGGAACGATTGCTCCTTAAATGCTCAGAAACGCGCAGAAGCGCGATTCTTGGGGAAAGAGTGGGTGGACCGTCGTCATCTGCCGACTACATTAGACTTTGCATAAGAGGCAGGTACCGTAAAGTTACATTTAATTGGCGCTGTGATATATTGGGTAGTAACACGTAGGAACGATTTTAAAAAATTTTACAGCATTAGGCAATAAAATTTTCGAATGACTCAAGTACAGAAGTAATATTCGTTAACTTACTGACTTATGCCACGCCCATGATTTACTTTATTATTGCTTACCTGAAACAGAAAAAAAACACATCGATCAATAAGATTTTAAACTCAATAAATCATCATATTTAATCATAATATAATTACATTAAGAAATAAAACATTGGAGTTTTTTTAATTTATTAAAATGAATGCCGGTGCAAGTATAATTATGGATGAAATTTTAATCGCCAATCGAGAAAATTAACGTTCACGAAATTATCTTCGAAGTGGATTACGAAAAAAGTAGCACACCCAATATAAGTGACTAAAAACAATAACTTTGCCAACTCTAAATTCGAGAAGTAAAATTTAATTGTCGCGAAACAAATTCGTTTCTTGATGTTTACGGCTCTTATATAGATATACATATTTCAAGAGGGTCGGAGAAAGACGGAGAACGACGCAGATGGCTTTTCGCGTCGCAGCGGTAGTCGCTACCCCGGTGAATTGTTTTAATAAAGACCGAGCGAGCGACGAGGAGGGGAAGCGGTGCGTTCGTCGAAGCAAGAGAGAAGGAGAGAGAGGACGAACGCTCGAATCTGGTAATTGACTTGGAAACTCCGGTACTCGGGCTCGCTCCCTCTCCTTCTCTCCTCCGCTACTCGGCGCAGAAATATTTAAATTTCTTCATTACTCGTTCAAAGAATCGCTAATGCTAGATGGGAATCGGGCGGGATATTATTATTCTACTATTTTATTCGAGCGCGCGGTCGCGGCGAATGAGAAAAAGAAGGCGGAAGGAGGAGGCGGCGCGGGCGGGCGCGCGAGAAGAAGAGGCGACGGCGGCGGCTGCGATCTCTCGGGTCTTTTCTTAATCCGCGATTTTCATCCGGGCGAGCTCTCGAGTGGCGCAGCCGGGAGGCTTCCCTCCTTCGCCTTCCCGCTGTCTTCCTCGCACTCGACACGCGGTGCGCGCAAGCGGGCTGCTACTCGAGAAACCGGGTTATTGTAAGTACCTGCTCCACCATTCACCATCGTCCTCGGCGCGCACAAAGGCGAATTGTTGGCATTAATTGAACGCGAGTGAGAGTGTGCGCAGCCACCGCCACCCTGTTGCCCCTATTTATATTCGCGTTTCGCCGCCGGCGGGCTCTCGCGCTCGCTACACGGCTTCGCCGCTCTTTGTGCGAGCTGAAAAGGCGCTCGTGATGTTCCATCCAGGATTAATCGCTCCGCGAGAGCTTGATCGCGTCGGCGACGCATTTAAACGCGTACACGTCGATTCTCTTTATTATACTTTTTTTTTCTCTTTATACCGTGGATATCGTTCCAGGGAGCTTTTCCGCGGGCGATAGATGTCAGCTTGTGATTTTATTTTTATTACGAGTTAGAGGATTTGCGTGGAAAGTCGTTTTTAGAGTTAAAAATTTTAAGGTATTTGGAATTGGGTTAAGCAATTAAGGTTAACTAAACCCAGCCCTTTCATTAAATTTAGTGATTAAGGGAATACAAATAATGATTATCATCTGAATTATCGTTAATTCAATTTTAATAATAATTCGAACGATTTAAATAATTAGCGACCCTGAAGAACTTTTAAAAATAGCCTTGAAGTCGCAATTACTTTAAGAGTAGCAAGAGAAAGAGACAGACTTGGAGTTTCCACCTAATTGCTTGTTAAAACAGTCAGTATTCCAGTGCGCTCAGCCACTTTTAATTTTATCATTTTAATAATATAAATTAATTTTCAAAATACGAAAGCAAATAGAATCCTGAATAAAAGAAACAGTTCTTCTGACAAAAAAATTCATCAAATCAACCGTGAATACAAGCAAGACGAAAAAAGTTCATTATTTGATAATTAAACCTGCGAAAAAAGACTCTTGATCGTATGATTACGAAAGATTACATAAATTAAATGCATAATAATAAATTGGCCAGTGCGGCAGGTAATTAAAGAGATTAGAGCCGATTATAATTTGCATCCTATTTTCCGAGTGTACCTCAGACTGGGCGATACGTTCCGACAAAAGAACGAGGTTGCCAGAATTCGATGAAAAGCCAATAGGCCGATAAAATCCGACGGGTGGCCGACAAATGAGAGAATTAATTGCATAAATCGCGGAAAAGCGCGTCTTTGGCCCCGCGGGGAGAAAACAATAATGCGGAAAAAAGGAAGGGGGATAATCCCTTTTCGGATTTCCACGGGCACGTCATATATTTCGCCTTTCGCCCTCTTTATCTCTCTTTTATTCTCTTCCAGCCCGGCAAATTGCCATTGCCACTGCGATGCATTATTAAAGCGATTTAATTTTAATAACGAGGTCGCATCAACAAAGAGAGTGCATATAAAAATATTGTGCTGCAAACAAAAAAAAAAGTCTGAAATTTTCTGCCACATTTTCCGAGAAGTCGTAATTTTGAATTTTAATTATCCATGCCTACGTGTGTACGTATGCATTGAATACCGGCGATGACGTCGAGCTTCGAAGAAATTAATTTAATATCGCCGCAGTGGCTGGAATCGCTTTTGACGGGATGTACGAAATTTCGGTGTCGCTCGGCTTATATTAAATACTTTTTGCGAAGGGGAGATAATCAGGTCACGGTGTCCCGTTACGAATATTTGGGGAAGGTACGAAGGGACTGCAGAGAGCGAGAGCAAGAGAAGGTAGGAGGTTAATTAAATCCTATTCTCGCAATTAGCGCAGCTAATTAAATAGTATGAATCTCGGTGAGAAGGGAAATGCTCTATCTTAATTTCCGCATTTAACTCACCGAAATGCGATTGTTTTCATGCATGCCGCTCCGCAAATAAATATCGTTTATTTTCTATTTTTGCGCTACTTTCGTCTACTCTAAAGATATGAATTTTAATACTATTAAAAGTTTTAAATAATCTTGTTAATCCGCGTTTAATGAGAAACAAGAATAGTAGACATAATTTCCACTGAATCTCGTGACGTTTTAATTTAAAGATTTACCGCGCTCTTTTATTTATTTTCAGGCTTTATACTTTAAATATAATTTCGCGTAACAATTCCATAGCATAATCTTTTTTAAGAAAGGCAATTGGCGCTTAAAATTATTTTTTAATCAATCAGACGTTAATGCGGCATTTAATCGATCGAACCGATCCATTTAATCCCTCCGCTCGTGAATTAGATAGGAAAGCCGTGTATTTATGAGGAGATCGGTGCGCGCGGGATGGTTAAAAATGATCTCGAGCGCAAATTAATTCCACCCGGTGCATCTACGATTTACGTGAGTGACAGGCGCAGTGCCGAGCAATTTGAATCCCGCACGGCGTGTAAATAAGGTTCGCCGGGCGCGTGCACGCGCTGTTATTGCCGCATCTCCTTCACATCGATCTTGACGGCGCTCGAATCGTCTGCAGACGATCGTAAAACAGCATTACGAGTTACGAGCCTTGCCTGGATTAAGCCTTATCGGCTTCTGTAATTTTATCGTGCCGTCTCGCGCGCGACGTCTCTCTCTCTCGCCCTTGCATTACGAGAATTACATACCGCGACGTCTCGAATGATTGCACCATTGAGCGCAGCATCGGCCCTTCCGTCTCTCTTACCCGTGTAGGCGGCGCGTTACTTAATGTCCCGGCGATATCGCTTTTACGACGGATAGAGACGCGTGCGCGAGTTGAATTACCACGAGCGAGCCGCGTCTACCCCTTTCCGAAGATGCGTACACGTACGGTATGAGCAAGGAAGACTCATATTTTTGAATTATGACTGAATTCTCTTGGCAATTGTTTGGAATTGTTTGAAATTGCGAGCTCGTGAATAAAACGAAAAAATTTATTAACAATTTGTTACGGAAACAGAAGACAATATCATTCGAACTTGGGTATTGAATGATGTAGCCATTGTAACGTTTAAAAATCTAATTAAGGTTGGCAGCTGTATGCGCAAACTACGTTTCCATTGATCTCAAACATCTATTTCGTTTTAATTGTTCTTTTTTTGTAATATTGAAATATCAGTTATTTTTACCAATAGTAGCAAATAACGAAAATACAATGAAAAAAATATGAAAAGAACAATGTATCTGTCCAGTATAGTTGTAATCAAGTCGTATTTAAATAGATAAACAACATTTTTATGGATACCCTAAATGTTTTTCAATTCTGTTCGTTTCATACATCTTTATCACTTTCCAAGTATAAAACATCTGTAAGTTTGTCCGTTTCCTTTCTTCTTCTCTCCGTTTCTCTCTTTTTGTCATAAGAAAGTGCGACGGCGTGTGTACATTCAACTTCGAGGTCCTCCATCCTTCTCGCTCTCTCTGCTCGGCCGTAAGACAAAACGCAGAGGACGGATAAGGGCCGGGGCAGAATCAATTGCCTCGGCTGCGCGCAGGCGACGTCGACTACGTCGGCGCAGGCTGTAACTGATAGCTCTGTCTTCATTTCCTTCCAACGCGACAGCGACGTTTTCTCTTGCCTCGTTCTATGTATCTCTTTTGACTCGTTTTCACCCGTTACGGTCTTTCTTCTGGCATTTTTTTTTTCTCTCTCCCATTTTGCGCTTTCTTCGAGTCACTTGGCTCCGTACCCTCCGCCTCCTCCCCGCGGCAACGTCATAGAGTTTTCCCGATTTATTTGGTCGTTGTTTCACCCGCCGATACGGCGTTTCCGCGAGCTCGCGGGAGAGCGACAAAGGCTGCTGATGAAAGGCTACCGGAAAATGAAACGGAAACCTTCGTAAACAGCGCAAGCTTTCCAATCTCTTGGCCTCTTCCCCGCCGGTCGACTTTTTTCCGCGGCGGCGAATCGAAATTGTTTAGCGGCCGGATCGTCCCTCGCTCCCCGCGCGCGCGGCCACTTTCAAAGAGCCACTTCCCTCGGAATTTTAAACAAAACATCGCCGCGGACTAAAGATTTCCGATTCCCGCGGAAAGTTTTGCAATAAAGCCCCCTCCCGCCTCCTCTCGCAAGCTGCGCGCCGCGCCCGGCTTCTTTACTAGCGTCTAATATCCATTCGAATCGATTATAATGCCCATGGCCCGTATTATAGCTTTACGAAAACTATATTTTTTCCTCTTTTGCGTCCTCCCTCCCTCCCTCTCTCCCTCTTCCCCTATCGCTTCGAAACAAGCGGTATGTAAATGCGATTATTTACATACAAACGCGCCCGCGCCCGGCGAGCCGGCTTCGCGAAAAATCAGCGATTCACGGCGCTTAGCGACTTAACGACAAAGTGAGAGCGAGAGCGAAATCAAATTTAAATTTTCCGGGAAACGAGAAGCCGATAACGACATTGCGAGTTGATTGGATGCAAAATCCGCGTCGTTTTCGAAGGGTGGCGGCGGTGGCGCCCACCGAGGCACGATAAAAAAAAACTGGTGTGTAGGGAGGGGCAAGGCTCGGGCCATGGCGCGAGCGCGAGAGGGAGAAGGGAACAAAGTAGGCCAAACCGGCGGGGGCAGGTCTCGCTCTCTCTCTCTCTCTCTCTCGGTTTGATTCAATGCCACGGGGATTTGAGAGCCCGCGGCGGGCGCGCGCGAGGGAGGACGAAGGAAAAAAGCCGAGAGCAACGGAGCCGGCTCGTTACTGGACCTACGCTTAACGAGCGAGCCGCGGCGCTCGCTCTCCTTCTCGCTCGTTTCCCTGGGCGAGCTCTGCTCTCTCCTACATCTGCGCACGAGCGGCTATATTGACACAAACACACGCGCACCAAGCCGAGACGAGGGCGCGCGACACATATGCAAATGAGACTCGAGAGCTTATGTACACTTGCGCGCGCGCGCGCCGAGCGGCGGCGAAAAGGCCGAATCTCTTTCTGAAATTGAAGTGAATCGCGCCGTAAATATTAGGAATTTCAGTGTTTCGAATCGATCCGTTTAGCTCTGCTTAGCCGGCGAAATCCGAAAGGGAAAATTCGCACCGTTAGTTTTATACATACACACGCTGCAGCCGAATATTTACGGTGAATTTCCGTCGTTAACGGGTAGGTATAGCTCGCCGAAAAATATTCGTTGCCGAAAACGCCCGGACTCGGCTGAATTCGGAGGGAAATAGAGGCGAACTGTTCGATGTGTAACGCCTCGGTGGCCGGTGCGCCGGGGGAATCGTGTAACATCGGTGCGTATTTAATATGTAAATTGGGGAAAATGGAATCGCGGGACATGAAACGCGGCGGCGCGGCATTACGTGTGCGGTTGCTCCCGTTGTCGCGTCGCTCGCCTCCCGCTTGCACGCGTTCCTGCACATGTCGGAAAAATGAATGATTGTTATTGCAGTCCGTACGGCAGGGGGGGTTAAATTGCGCGAGCCGTCCGTCCAGCTTGACGTCGTGTACGTACAGGTATACGGGAGACCGCGATTATCTTATACACGACACACTGCGCAATTAATACGTTCAAGTTCGCGCAAGAAAATTACCGCAGACGTCATCATCGCAGCCTTGGGGTATCAAAATATCCGGCGCTAAGCTTTGATTTGAACAGGAGGCTCGTGCACGAGTATAGATTCATTACTTATTTGCAGTCTTCATTAAGCGAGCATTCGGTATAGGGCAGTCGTAAAAGTAGCTCAGAGGAAAAAAATAGAATCCGTGCTTATTTAATTTACTTTATGAAATCGAGCATAAAAACAAGATTGCTCGAATCACAGAACAATCGTAAAAAAAAACCTCTAATTTCGTTACAACTTCATTTGTCACAATCACGCAGCGAAACGTCTAATCTCACGCACGATTCGATAAAAAAAAGAAATGAATTTCCGCGCGGATCATACGGCAGAAAATTTAAAGCTAATGAACGAAAAATCCATGCTCGAAGGCGTAACCTGCCCTCTGATTTCTTTCCGCGGGCGGGAGCCCGAAACGTCCCTGCCGTGAAAGGCTTCGAAGGGAGAAAGCTATTTTTCGAGCGCACGCAAACGGCGAGTCCGGTCACGCACGGGTGTAACGAGGCGACTTACGCATCGGGGCGGGTGAGCTTCCAAATGAGAGTATTTCATGACCCGGCCGAGGTTATGATTGTTCGTGCCTGCTCTTAATGGAGTTTCCAAACGAAGCGCGGAGATACGCACGGAGCAGTATTCAATTAATCACGCTTTGAGCGAGCTCTTGGGGACTCCGTTACCCATTGTCTCAGGTGTAAGGCGACAAAACGCCTCGCACCGCTGCGTTTTTATTTTTACCAAAAATGATTTATGATACCCGGATGCTTCAACTTTTATCTTAATTATTTTGTTTACGCTTGCCTTACCTATTTTCAACCCTACCGCGTGTAACGACGGATTAAATTGTCGCTGGAGATTTAATTTGGTACTTTATAAAAAAATTCAGTTTGAAATTTAAAAAAAAATGTCCCGTACGTAATTGAAACAAAAGCGCGTTAAAAGATAGAACTAATTTCTCGTAGCAGAGCGGATTAAGCCGGCAACCTCGTAAACCTAGTTAACGAGTGTAACTACATAAGAAACCGGAGCGCGGTGGAAGGTGCAAAGGCTCCAGGGACCCGGTTTTACGAAGATCCCCGACGCTTTGTCAACTAAAACTACGTGCGTGCACGCAGCGCGCGCGAGAAAGAGAGAAGCGGGTAATATTATCCTCCTGGGTTGGCGCAGTATCGTCGCAGCAACGCAGTCGTAAAATTCGCGGTTTAAACTAATTAAAAGCCTCGGCCGCGATGCGTTGATGATGAAAATTCAACAGCTCCGCTATGAAACGCTGCCAGAAAGCGGAGGGTACGTTTCGAGGGATCCCCGGCAAACAAGCATACGTGGGTGACTATTTGGCACCTTTAATGTATTAAAAGGCAAAATTTCTGCGCTCTGATCTTCGCGGAGTAGCAAAGGGCAAATAGGGGTTAATTATAAAACCTGCAAAAATTGCATCGAATGCACACGCGCTTTTCGGGAAAATTAATTCGAAATACAGTTTCCTTCGCGTGCGCGAGTCGCGGCTGAGAGATTTGAATCTAAATGAAATTTTGTAGACACGATTTTCAGATGGTTTGATAGGAATATTATCTTACACGACGGCGCTACTGAAATATTATTACCTTGCTTACATTTTTCGATGTTATCTCGGGCTATCTAGAGGGTAGATAAAAATAATTTAAGCTGGCATTCAGAAACGCTGGATATTTAACGTTAATGATTAGCCGGGAACTTGACTGTAGTGTTCCAAATGGGAATAGTAGAAGCTTATTGTACACATTATTGTACACAAGATCTCGATACGATCTAAAAGTAATTGAGTACAGTAATTTACATACACTTGTGTTTAACTTTGATTTTAGATAGCCGCGATAAAAGACATCAAACATTGTCAACGGCAGCGGAGGAGCGAATTATTAATTTTCAACAGCTCCGACGCCCATATCCCGGTTAATTTCCACGCGAGTTCGCAACAAAAACAAGCGCAGCGGCAATAATCATACCTCGGGCGCAACTTCGCCCATAATGACAAGCTGATGTTGACGCGCGGCTCGGGAAGTTCGGGAAACGTTCGATCCCGCGCCGCGGCGAGAGTACACATGCACTTCGCCGTCGCGAGTGTGCATTGGAGGATATAACAACGCCGTCGGAGGAATTGGATTTAACGCGACGTAACAGCCTCCGCTTCTGTTTTACTCAGCTGTTTCCAAGCGACGACGACGCGCGTCCCGTGACCTTCTCCTGCCGTGTAATTCGGGAGTAATGAACAGTCTGCTGTCATTCGCAATGCTCCGTGTCCTCTCTCCTTCCCATCCGGTCTCGAGGATGGACCCTAAGCGGAGTAGTCTAAAAACGAGTCTGAAATTAGGCGCGGATCCGTTGCAGGGGATGAACTGCAGCCTCTCGAGCTGTTCCGTTGGACAAAGCGAAATTGAGCTTCTCCGGGCAATGCTGCAACGGTGCAGGAAAAACGTCGGAGGGAAGTTATCGAGTTCCCTTTTCTTGTGTACAAAGCTATTTTGACAAGTTCTTTATTAATTATCGTACCTTAGTTTTCCGCTTTTGTGTATAAATGAAATTCAATACTTTCTAAAAGGAGATAAAAGGAGGTTAAATTTAAAGAAACAAGCTTGCTGGTGTAAAAATAAAAAATACATTGTTTAAATTTAAAAATAGCTTCCTTTTTTTACGGTAAGCAAATACTGCATTATTAGGAGTACGTATATATAATCTTTGTCGATTTATAATTAAGGGAAATATAGATCTATAATACAGGCTGACTTGCTCTACATTAATTATTCAATTCTTATCTCAAATGTGGAATCTAAATCTATTACTAGACCAAGCCCTATTATTAATTATTAAGTTCGCAGTCTGAAACGACGTTAAAATTAAAACTAACTTATTACAAGGATACAACAGGAGCCACAGGCATTATGTAACTATCAAAAACTAAAATTGGTCTTGCACCCGTGAGCAAGGTCGATGACTCGCACGAAATCACACGCCCGTCACAATATCGACCGGCGCGCCCTGCATAACACATCCGTCTAATATTGCGGTGCGTAAGCACAACGGCCCCGACGTAATTTATATTACACTTAGGCGCGCGCGGGCGCGGGCGCGACGTCTGACGAAAATGTACGCGGCTGCCCGTGTAACAGGCAGCCCTCGATAATGATTCCGCGCGTGGCAATGATGGATCACCGGAATTCTATGCCGACTGGTTACAAATGCACAGGTAACTCGAGCTTTTCCGATGAGTATTGGAAAAGTTGCCTGCCGGGGGCTGGCGCGCGTAGTCGCGCCGCCGCCCTGAGCTCAAAATGATTGAGCAGCCATTGCTCGAGCCGCGGAGCCTGATAGACAGCCCCGCGACTCGCTGCGGCGCGGGGAATCGCCGAGCTTCCGCCCAAGGACGATGCACCTACAAGGCACCGCCTATCGATCTTCATTCGCAGATAAAGGCATACATTAATTAAGGGCGTAGGCATTCTAATGCACTCGCGCGCGGAGTGAAAAGATAATGCGCTTTAAATTGAAAAGAGAGAGCCTTGACTCGGAGGATTTCTCTTCATTTTTGTGGATAAATGCATTTTCATTCTGATGGATCTTTCATTGCGGAACTAATTTTTTTTAAATTTACACGCCACTTTAAACTATCTATCTTTTAAGAAAATTACTCGGTACGGAAAGAGGGAAAGTCAAACATTAAAAAAACCGATGTTTCAAAATCTCGCGCGAGATGAATTTGCAGGATGATGTAACTTTTATAATCCGATGTTGCCCTAAACGATTTTCACGAGCGCGCCAGGCTCTTGTATTTGTCGGGGCCGTTCGACGGCGTATTTTTAGAGATGCTCGCAGCGACGAATTTTACAGAGACGTCAACTTGCTCTCCCGTTGAAAGGAAAGGGATTTGCACCAGAGGCAGAGGCGTGGCGCGCTGGCACGAGAGAGAGTAAAGGCTTCTGTTTGCTCTCATTAGCTGCACAGCTTGAGAGTCAACATCCACCCTGTGTGCTCCCCGCGCGGCTGTGTCCGTATCCGTATGCGTGTGTGGACCGATAAATTCGACAAATTTCTCCTATAACGCCCCTTTGTACGCTTTCGAGCTGCCTCTACTTTCTGTCCTCCACTCTTTTTTCGGAAATTTCACGATCGTTTTCCAGTTGCTTGAAAATAATAGTCTGTGAATTTGATTTCTGCGTTTTCACTAATTTCATGTGAATAGTCACATATTCTAAGCCAAAATTAATCCACTAATTGAAATAACTTTGAATATAATCCTACAGTCATCAAATTTCAATAATTCAGATTTAGCGAACCATATGCTGTCGACGATATTATTGTTCATAAAGTAATTATTCTAATAGCAAAATGTGAAATATCAAGAATAATATAAATTGTTTCTCTAGCAATAGTAGATGCATCCAGATTTCCAATCTTACCCTGCTGCCGTTTAAAAACGCTAATTTCACATTCCACTTGCTGACGTACGGAGGGGGAGGAGTATCAGATTTCTGGCGCGCAATCATGCCGATGGGTAACAAACGTTTGCTCATCCCGCAATCCCGAGTCGAGCGGGGCGCGCGGAGACTCAACAACCGAGATTCGCCGCTTAACATGGCCCCGGCGCATTCGCCGTACACTTTTAATTCTGTTTTAATCTCCGAGTTATTGCCGAGTCGGGGATCGCGTGCCCGCGCTCCCGCTGCTCCCTTCGTTCGCATTTCACGTGTACGCCGCGCATATGACTCTCGGCGTCGACAACGTGAATAATGGGCCGACTAGCATATACACCGGCAATAAACTCGTTTCTCTGCGGCGTGCGCCGGGGCTCTCGCTCTCTCTCCCTCTCTGTGTACCACGTCAAAATGCGTCCGCATCAGCGACATTATTTTCGAAATCACGCCGCCGGCAATTCTTTTCGAGAAAAATTCACGTTCCATCTCGTAAAGCCGCTTTTATTTCATTTTATATTTCTTTTTCTACCTTTTTAAAAATCCACTTTCAGCCTCGTAAATTGAAATTCATATTTTTTTAATAGAGCAAACAGCTTCGGTACAATTTCTTTTTATCGCCCACTAAAAAGTCGTATCGCGTCGACGATCGCTTCAATAAACGTTAAATCGTTCTCAGCCTTTAAATGTGATTGTACACAATCGAAGCAAATATTAATGTTGATCCGGCGAAAAATGTTATTGCCACGAATTGCGAGTGAAAGATTTAAAAAATTTCAATTGTTAATCTTTATCCGACTTTACTCGGCAAAGACGAAAAATGGAGAAATTCAAATTTCAACGTCGATCGAGGCACAATTGGGCAATCGGCAAATTCTCCTCGGAGAAGCCTGCGGGGAGGGTTGACCGTTCTTTTCCATCGGAATTGAAACGAGGCTGGATGGCGAAGAGGGGGAGAGAGAGGGAGGGGGAGAGCGAGAGCAGGGGAGCGGGTGAGATCCCAGGCAGAATCGCTTTAAGAGTCAGACGAGGTCTGGCTTGGATGCAATAATACTCCCATGAGTGCATTCAATTTCCGACGGCATAACACCATCAGCCGACGGAAAGATCAGGCAAATCCCTCATTCTTCTCTCTCTCTCTTCATCCCCCTCTATCCCCCTCTCGTTCTTCTCCCTCCACTCTCAGTTCCCGTTCGTTCTCACGCCATCGCTCTCCACCCCTGCCTTCTAGCCAGACCCACTTACACTCTCCCATTTCCATGATACGAGAGACCAATAACGCTCCTACCGTTAAGGTATAGTTGTTGTATTGCGATAGAGCTCCAAAGTCAACCGCGGCGTACATATTTCTGAATGGAAAATATAGATAACTTTTTTCAAAGTGGAGTAACAATATTTTCGACCCATTTTCAAAGTTGTACGTAACGACGTAAAAAAAGTTTTGAAGAACCGAATGAACCAAACGCTCAAAATAGTCAACATTTTACTTCAGAGGATATTTGATATGCGAGTTTTGTATTCGAAAATCAATTCCGTCAGTGAATATATCAGCTTTATGGCGAAACATATCTATACGCAGTTCAACGCAGTCGGTTTAAAGTGATTATTAAATTATGAAACGTTGACAGTTTTATGCGACAATATTAATTGCCGCATTATTTAAAGCGTTTAAAACTTTGAAATGAGAGCAATTAAATTGTGACGTTATAATTTTATTTCTTTGAGTCAACAACTGCTTTGTATGCAGTAAAACGCTATGTGCAATTTCGAATCATATAATACGAATTATGCTTTCAGTGAGAACAATACATGCAACTGATTCAATTTTTAAACAATTTTAAAAGTCGTAACAAATATTATTCATTATTAACGGCCATTTCTCGATGAAAAACATTAACAGCAATAAAAAGGATTATTCATTCATTCATTTAAAAACCCGGAAAATGTTTGCGCTAACAACTAAGGTAACAAAAAAGTTCAACACAAAATTATCCGAATATCTTTAGCCGAGTCCCAGATAAAAAAGTGGAGCTTTCTCTGAAAAAAAAAACAAATATAACGATCAAACAGAGGCGCGCTCGCGCAGGCGCAAACATCCTCGGCCCTAATAAAACTCTCTGCATGTGGCTGCGTGCGTATGCCGGCCGAGTTGGGAGGCTCGCGCGTCAATCATGCCGCGGGGCTCGTTAACGCGCGCCGAAGGGTCGAGGCCATTAGAAAGCATTTGTCTACCGGCCGCCGCGTCTCTCGCTGCGGCTTCGGGGGCGCGGGTGACGGCACGCGCGTGCCCGACATCTCGCACGCGGAAAGATCTCGGGCGCGACTCACGCGAATGGATGTCGATGCCTGTAATTGCAAGGACTGCCCGAGGAAGCACGCGCGCGCGCCATCCGTCGTTACCCCGATTCTGGGGTGTGCGCGTCGATAGAGCGCGGGCGCAGCATCGTTAGGGAGGCAAAGTATTGTGCTGCCTCACTGTCTCTGGGCGATGAGGCTGCCAGGCATTTTACGCCGGGGCCTATTGTAAAAAAGTGGAACGAATAATAGATACGATCACGAAGTGAGCTTTTTTTTGAGGTCCGGGAAACTATGTTATTAGGGAGACCTTGTAAGGCCTGCGGAAAAAGTTTAGTAAACAATTTCTGAAATCGAATGGATTTTTCGAGAAATAAAATTGAGAACGTCTAAGAGCTACATCACCTTGAACATTCACCTATTCATGAAGTAACTGTGTCATAAGGTTTGCTTAATTAACTCAGGTGATCGCCTGAGGAATGGTTCTGCCATCCCACCAAAGCGTAGGTCAAGTTGTTAATAATTATTAAAGGTTCTATTTTATTTTTTGAATAATGAACTTGTTTGCGATCATCTGAATGCAAATATTAAATTATTCAAACTTTCTTCATTATTAGTTCGTTAATTATTTTTTCAAGTTAATGAAGAATAAGAATAGAATATAAGATTCTTTATTTATTTATATATTATTAACTAATATCATCTAGTTCGCAGTTCAGAGGATGATGATTAAAAATAGATGCGAGAAACATTATCCATTCTATTTAATAGAAAATTAAAAAGCTACGTCCAAAAATTCAAAATGTCATTAGGATGCAAGCTTTACCCGCGAGTTTCGTATTTTTAATCTTCTCTCCTGCGCGCAGCCAGCTACGCATATACTACATTTCTCCGACCATTAATGAATATTTATTGTCCCCTAACTCAAACTTAACGAGCCTTCCAGCGCTCCGAGCAATACGTACGCGTCGTTTCATCCCTTATTCTCGCTACTTCAATTCACTCTCTCTCGCTCTTTCCCTCTACTCGTTACGCGTTCGACTTCCTACGCGTTCGCCGGCGCGCGCGCGCGCACATGTGTACCAAGAGCCACCTGAATTGCCCCGAAAGTCGTAAATTATTTAACGGATTTAATTACCCGGGCTTGCACGCGCCTTCACCTTTTTTTTCCTCTCCACCTCGCCGAATTGTTTCGTGGATTAAGTCTTCTTTGCGCCGTAATCCCTTCGCTGCATTAAGCGAGTCCGTCGCTTCGACGATTCGCCGTCGTAGCAGCTGCTCTCTCTTTCTCGCTCGCGCGCGACGCCAAGTTTTCCATTTTCTAAGCGGAAGAAGTTTGCTTGTTTCGGCTTGATTTTCACGGGCGCTCGTAAAGGCTAAAGAGTTTGCATGCGAGCTGTCAGGCCGCGCGCGCGACCGAATTTTTCTTTTGTTCGTCCCTCGACGCGATAAAACTAAATGAAACGTAAGAGCTTAACATCCTCGTCTCCTCCTCCTTTTTTTTCCCTCGTAGAAGCTTTCGTTTCGGGTTACGCGAGGAAGATTGTTTTTCTTGACGAGCTTATTCCGACGCTTTTTTCGCTCTCTCTCTCTCTTTCCTTGCACTTTTTAAAGCAAAACTTGCTTCATTTTATTTACAACTGAACGATCGCACGCGCGTCGAGTATGATGGACGCTCGACTTGCCGCGCTGCTGTTTTAAATTTATTTTCTTCTTCCACTCTCTCGCTCTCTTTCTCTCTCGTGCCACGATTAATAATATACATGATATGCGCGCATATGGGGGCTCGCAACATCCGTGACTCTGCATGAATTTCCGAGGGCTGAAGCGCAATGTAATTTTTGCAAACCCGTATTATGCGACACCGCATGAATTGTAAATTAAAATTCCCACCCCTCCGTTTGGATAAGTCGGTCAATTACTGATGAAAAAAAACGAGGGGTACGGCAGCCACCTCTCACGGTCTTTCCCGTCGTTATATAATCTTTTTTCTTTGCTCTTTTCGACGTTCTCTAATTTTCTGCTTTTTTTCAATTTTTTTTCCTCGCGTTTTCATCGCGCGCGCACCCGCCGGGCCCCTCGAGGCTCTCGCGCATCCTGAATGCGGACAGAGGCCGCGAAAGGAAGTGCTTCGAGTGGAGGGTGGCGCGCGGCGTAAGGTTTAAAATTTTAAATCTTTACCGACCGGTGATCTTTGGAGGGGCGGTGGATGGGGCGAGACGAGCGCACGCGTATTAATTAGAAAAGAGAAAAATTGCGCGCGCGGGCATGACGAGAAAGCTACTCAGCTTTATTCAAACGTACCGGCGGGGCTGTGGAAAAAAACGAGCGCGCCTAACTTATCGTAAAACAGCAGCGTCACGGAGGGTGTGCTTCTGTACGCTAGGTAAAATCGAGCAGAACGAGAGCATGTAAATAGTCGAATAATGTTGTATAGTCTTCGTTTGTTATTAAGCTTCGGATAGGTAATTTGTAGTGGAAATACTCTTCTGAAAATTAATCATCTAGTTGCATAAAAATATACTGAAAATAGCTCAAAAGGCTTCACTTTAACAAAAGCAAAAAAAAGAGTGCTAAAGAAAATTTATATTTAAAGTAAATCGTTATTTTTTCGGCGTGTAGAGTATTAGAGGAGGGCAGTATATAGATTTTTTGTTATTTTTTGTTTTCTAAATAACTTTCACTATAACGACCTACTTTTAACTTTATAGGTCGGCGTTTAAATAACATTTTTATCCCACAACTACCAAGTAGTCATCAATAATATTAATTTCCAAACGATCGGAATTCATCGCTTTAAATGCGAAACCGTTTATTCAGTACTCCGGTTGTTGATTGAATATGCGAATACAGTCGGCGATGCATAAAGTGATGGAACGATCGACGCTCCGGACGGGAACGATCGCGCGCGCTCGCGAGAGCTTTGGGCGATTTCTCCGGCGATTGAACGAGGCGCGTTCGCCCCCCCCCTCACTCCAAAGTCACTCGTGGCAAGAAAGCACCCCTCGTATGTACACACAGACGTGTGAGAAATCGAACGAACGACACATTCGCGTCGTTTCGCGATAGTTTATCCGGCTCTGAAGGTTCCTTTTTTTGCGCGACACTGCTTCGCCGGTTCCAGCAAAATAGCGGCACGACGGCTGGCTTACACAAGCTTATTCTACGGAATATCAATCGAAAGCATCGGAACGCTATGGCGGGTGCTTGTGCACCGTTGAAGTATGTAAAATGGGTTTGGGCAGATGCATGGATTTAGGAAAACAATTTTAAGTTTGTGCTAAATTGTTAATAGATTGAATGTAATAGATGCGTGAAAATGTGGAAGAGAGAAATGGGAGAAAGCAGCGAGGCGAAAGATATGAATCGCAGAAAAATGCGCGAATACGAGTGACGGCTGATATTACGATTTTCAATATTTCAAAATCCCTTACGCCCCCGACTCTAGCCAATCTCGAGCTTAAACTGGAGAAGAAAACTGCGTGCGCCGGTGCGAGTGACAACTGCAGCATACTGATATTCTAAAAAGTATTGCGCTACGTCTAGCTTTTAGCAACTGGGTACCTGCGATTTTTTCAAACAAAAAGAATGCAAGACCTCTGGAAAACTATTTTACACGAATAAATAATATTCCTTAGAAAATAAAGATAAGGAAGTATAAAAAACTTTGAATTTTCTTTTTCGCCAGTTGGTGAACTTCAACCTTGCACCAGTGTCAATAAATTAACGTACGTAAAGTTGGAGATTTTAATGACCTTCCATTTCCCCTTAAACTCGAATTCAAGTTGAAAGGTTTATTGCCGCTCGCTCTGCGTTTCTTGCTCGCTGCTGAAGTGCTCGCGGGATGGAGCCCCTCCGCTCGTCACGAGAGCGCGCGCCAGCACCCCAATGCGCTCGGGCAGGGACTGAAAACGAGGGTGAAACTATTTCCGTTCGATCCAAAACTATTTGACCCACAATGGTCCGGGGGGCCGGCACACACGCTCGAATTTTCGGACTTTCGTACGTCATGGGGCCGAGCGCGCGTGTGTGCGCGATCGCGCGAGATAGGAGCGTATTTCACTCCTGCGAAATACTTGGGAAATTGCACCGCCAAGTAAAAGTTCTAGTGGAGAGATAGAGAGTAATGTATCGGGTAATCACACACCGATCCGCAAAGATGCTCTTAAACTTGGGCCGTTGCAACTTTCTCACTGCCCCGACCGAGAGGTCCTCCGAGGGATCAAAACTCTCTCTTTCTGTCTCCCTTGCTCGCTCGCTCGTTCTCTCTCTTGCCGAGAGAGTTTCGATTTCTGGGGTGCGCCTCGTCTTTCGCGACTCTCTTGATGTACGTGGAGGTTACGTTTGAACCTCGAGTAACTTATTACGGTGAGAGGAAATTAGTCGATCTGACGGCTTATTATAATGGCTGGAACGAGAAATTTCGAACTGATTCACGAACGAGGTCTTAAACGTTCACAGTTCGGCCACGCGAAAATTGAAATCCTTTAAACAAATTTACGCCGCAACTTTGCAATTTGGCGCAATGAATAAATTAACCGCGGCTCGGAGTACGGAATCGACGGTGAAGTTCGCGCGGGATACCCCGGCTATTGGAAATAAGCCCGCGGAACATCGAGGCGAAATCCAGCCAACTAAGACGCGACGATGTTACCTACGGTGCAATAGTGCAGCACGAGCGAGCGCAACAAAGAGCTCGTAAATTGCGGCGCATCCCGCGTTGCGTACACCAGTTGAATTCGCAATTACCTGCGCGGAGCCCGAGCGGCGCGGGCATTCGCCGGGGTCTCTCGCCGCGCGGCATAAGACACAGATACACGTAGGATAGCCCGAACGTACGAGCTGCTTCGGTCGAGCGTAAAACTGGTTTAGACATAGATGAATAATCGCACGGTCGAAAGAGCAGGCATTGGATAATCCTACGGTCAAAGCGCAGGAGGTACGTAGCCGGTACGCACGATCCAATAACCGATCGAAATCGGACGCTCCTTTGAGCACGTCGCGCGCTCGCTGTCTTCCTCGCCCTCCTTCGATCCCACGAGGGAGAGCCGGAGCGAGAGAGAAATCAAGTTGGCGTGCACACGCGCGCGCGCCCGAGTTATGCGCGGTTTATGACTTTGTGCGCGCGGCAGATCCGCCTTATATACCTCGTCGCGTCCCCCGCTAAAGGCAGATCGGCGGGGCGGAGGGAGGAGCCCTCCTCGGAGGAGTCGCGCTCGCGCGCGGAAAGGAAAATCCTTTGGCCAGCGAAGCTTGGATAATCGCGAGCGAGCTCTATATACGTATACGGAGAGGAGGGAGGAGAAGATGCTCGGGCTCACCTTGTCGCTGGCGCTGCAGTTGCAGCCTGCTCATCCACGTGGAAATCATAGCCTCCCTATGAGCTCGACCCATCGCGACTCGAAATCGTCTGGGACGCCAGCCAAGCGTGCCGCCCGCGCATATCCCGGGCGACGCCGGGAGATCCGCCTTCTTTCCGGCCGGCTTTCTTTTGAGGGGAAACGGAGACGGAGCGAGTGTCGAACCGGCCGCCTCCCGCGGATAATTGAATTGGCCGCGCCGACTGATTGGAACGGGCACCCGCTACGCTAATCGTTTCGAGTATTGAAGGTTTCGAGAAGGGGGGACGCGTCATTTCTTGCGGCAAAATTGCTAAAACGCTAGGGGGACGAGGAATAATTTGTCTGCCCACCGTTTACTTGCACTACTGCAATCTCACGCCCGTTAATGCGCGCTTCAGCACCACTGCGAACTCAATAGTACTTCTCTGTTTATCCTTGCGATTTTGTTGCTTCAAAATGTTTATTAATTTTATCGATTGTTGTCAAGAGGTGCGATGCACCTCGAGGCGAATTGCTCAAAGTCTGCAGGGGTGCAACGTGCATTCATATTCATTAATATTTTGTTTCGCTTTCAATTACTATTCAATTGGATTTGCACAAGATGAAAATATCACTTAAATTAATATATCGTATTTATTCCCTAAGCTTCAAGTACTGAGCAAAAAGAATATTTTTTTTTTATAAAAATTTGACGTGTACTTGAAGATCAAATATTTCCTCCTATCACAAAGAGATAAGGCAGCTTTGGCGTCTTGAGTGTAGCTATTTTTCATCCTTTTTATCAAAATCTATCACCCATACAAACGGGCCGACCTCAACAAAGATCGAACTTGCGACAAAAAAATAAGTACGGGCGCGTGGGCGCTTAGAAAGGAACGAGAAAAAGAGATTCGCGATTATCGTTTGGGAGGTACGCGCGCGTTCCAATCGCTGGCGATTACTAGCTTTATTGACGCACCATCGCGGAGCTTTTTTCCCCTCTTTTTTTCGCCCCATTCTTTCGAGCACCGCTCCGAAAACTCTCGTACCGTAGCGAACGCCAGTCGTTTTCTGCACAAATGCTCATTCATATTTTTCGTTAATCGGAACGATCGATTTTTGCCCGTTTACGCTGACTTCCCACTGATGTACTCGATTGTTATTTTACGAGAAAAATCGACTAACGTATTTTGTGTACTTTCAAAAATATTCCTCCAACAATTTACCATTTTACGTTGCGTTACAAATATAAGCGAAAATGTAATTATTGTAATTGAAAAATTACCTCTGTGCCTGTTGGTCTGCTTGTCGAACATCAGCATGGCGTCTTCAATCTGCAAAAAGAAAGCAAAGAAACCGTGAGATTTTGAAATTGTTTGGCAAACTTTAATTTCGTAAAAACAAACAGTAGGCCACAAATGTAAGGCAAGGTCGGCGACAAGAATAGAAACGCGTGTAGCTTAGGAAGTGAATGAAGCATGTTTTCTCTCTCGGGAGGAGCAGCACGTGGGGTCGTTTATTTGGATTTGCCAAAGTAGGCATCATCTTCCCTCCCCAGCCATCGCCTACGTACACACTTCCCCCCTACTCAAAAGCCACGAAAAATCGTAAACATACTCGAGGGGGTGGGTGAATTTCAAGCGGGTAATAAAGAGCGCCGACGCCCAGGTTTCTCGAGGGGTGAGAGAAGAGCGGAGAGAGACGTGGCGTAAAAACGGCCAGAAATCGAATAATTCCCGACGGAGAAAAAATCTTACGAGGCGATTGGGCAAACGTCGCCGCAGGGGAGGCGCGCCTTCGTGTTTCTTCGTATTTCAATTTTCGTGAGCCCTCGACGCCGGGGCCGCGGCGAAGCATAACCACCGACTGCCTTCGGCCTGGCAGCTCGGCCGAACTCACAAATTAAAAGGCGGCGCATCTTTACGCTCCTCCGGGCTGGCGCTCATGCTAATACAATTATCTTGAAAGTGCGTCGTAATGCCACCCGATAAATTCCGCATGTGTATGTATTGGCGTGTCCCCCCGAGCGACCCATATTCGGCATAATAAAGCGGTCTCAGCTCCCTGACGTATTATCGATACTTTTATAGGGGAGGATAAATTTAAATTTAGAGCTGGGAGAGAAGCTTTTAGCTTAAGCTCTTTGATATATTTTATACTTACATGTATATTTGCGAAGAAAAGGACCCGCCGTTAATATTTTTTGTTTTTTAATATACATATTTTCGTGAAAGTAGGCTTAAACCCTACTTTTACCGTCTTAAAATTACTTTTTAGATATATTGATGAGAAAGCCATCTACATCTGCATTTTTATGCAGCAAATAAAGCAATATGCAAGACCTTTTTTAATAACGAACATTATTTTGTGTATCGTAGGAATCTTTCCATTTATTATATTACACAATTAACAAAAAAAGTATACGAAAGAGCTAAAAAAAGTACAATCTCAAGCAATTCGAATTAAATAATTACTTCTTGGCACGCAGTTTACTAATTCCAGCAATGTAATGGGATACAGAAAAAAAAATTCACCGCTAATTCCTTTGTTATCAAAACTTTAAAAGCAACGAAATTATAATCCGCGATTTTTATTTTTACGAAAATAAACGCCGGAGAGAGTATCCGAGCGGTAAAAACTAGAGCAATTATTTTTCGCGAGCGGCGCAAGAAAAAAGACGGACGGCAAAAAAAGAGAGAAAAAAAGCGCTGCAGAAGCTTGCCTCCGTTACCGAAAAAAAGCTGAAAAGTAGAATCTACACGCGATTCCTCTATACGTTAAAGCAGCGGCCCGCCGGGTAGGTATATCCGTATAAATCGGGGTCGAGCGCCAGGGCATGGAGTAAGTACAGATCTCTCTCCGGGGGGATCTAATTCCGTCGCTAAATGGGAAGAGCAAAAAAAAAGGCCACCGCCCCGCCGCCGCGAGAGTCGAGAGTCTCGCCGCGCTGCAAGCCACTCTTACACAGTGTCGAGAGTTACGCGGATGCTTGCAGTAAAGCACATCTGGGCCGAAATTTAGAGGCCACTACTACTGAGGTCGCAGGAGACGCCGTGAGAGAGGAGAGAGAAGCTAAGCGTCGAAGGGTCAGGCGCTCGAGCGAAGGAAGGAGCGAGTCGGAAATAGGCAGACGGAGAATTTATGGGACGGCAGAAACAATAGGGATTACTTTTACCCTTGTGTACATTCTGTCGACCTGTCGACCTTAGGATCGACGCTGGTTTTTGGCTTACATCGACCGTGAAATACCGTTGTTTAAGTCAAGCGCTTTATTTGCTCTTATCTCGTATGACGCACTAATAATTGTTTGCTTTCTTCCACTTAAAAATCTGGGATTACATATTTGAAAAACGTAGAATCTATCTAAATGTATGTTAAAAAATCGTTGCAAACCATTAATGCTTTCTCAATCTTTTATTACAAGAAATGTGAGAGAAAAAATTTGAAAGAATTTTACAATTTTTTAATGCTTCCTTTTTATGCAAATACACACTTTTTGCGGTAGAGAAGTTTTAGGGTTTAAGAAAAATTAAACAATTTTTTATTCTAGAAGGAGTTTTAGAAAGTATTTCTCTTAAAGACATAGTGTCTCAAGAGTTTAAAGCGCGGAGCTCCAGAGTGAGGGATTGTTTGGATATCGTTAACTGTTCTCCAGACAAGTAGTATAAAAGAAAAAGAGAAGACTTATTGACACTGCTTAAGACGTTTCTGAAGAGCGAGAATTCAGACAAGGGCGTGTATTAAAAATCAACTATTTTTCTAGTTTAATCTCATTAAATCTTGTTCTTATTTGAAAGTTCGTTGTCTTTTTACAAATCTGAACGGAGATAAACTTCATCGATAATCAAGTTCTTTATTAATATGAATAAATCTTATCTTTTTATTCAAATTTATAGAAGTAAAATATTGACGTTATTTTATTTTCTATTTTATCCAATTCATAATGATTCGATTAAAAAAGACTTAATGATTAAAAATACTCATTCGAACGTGTAGCTGATTTGAACGACGAAAAAAAGAAGTAACGAGCGAGAAAATAAGAAGCATCTACCGTCATTATCAATGTGACAAAAAAAAAACACTCCCTCCCGTTCTATCGAAAGATATTACACGATCCGCAGAAAAGCGTGAAGCCGGCTTCTAATGAGAACGCGGATAACGAGACTGCGCCAGGGCGGCAAAGATACGAACCGATGGATACCTGGCACCTTTGTGCCGTATAATTCGCGCCGCCACCGCCCTTTCATCACTCCTGACGGCGCATATGCGTGAATACGTCGACCTGTCGGCATTTAAATCAAAGTCTGAACAGTTTGTTTGATCCGGGCTTATCTCCGGCGAAGTTCCGTGCTCACAGATTCGAATGTCTGTCGTAAACGAGAGGAGATATCCGACGCCCCGCTCCTCGCGATAAAATAGGCTGTAGAGAGCGGAAGACAAAGGAGAGATTTACGGTTCGAGATTCTTTTTCTTTCGCGCTAGCTGACTTGTATCATCGACGCCGTACAAATTGCGTGCGTTTTAATGCGGACGATAAAGGAACGGCGCGGCACTTTTTTTCTCTCTCTTAAAGATAGTGTTCTCAATTACGTGTAAATAAAAATTTAGAATAGTTTTCACAGATATTTTTTTAAACAAAAAAATTAGATAGGAAATGAAATAAAATTCCGTGTTTAACATCCTCGACTAATTCACGTATAACACCGTTGAAAAGTAACAAAAGAAGATACAAGACACCCGATGTAATCATAAACTTTTAACGAAAAAGCCGCATGGGATACATCAAATATTTGGCTTGCCCTCTATTGAATCTCGAAAGTTCGGTGCAACTTTTATTGCCTCTCGGCCCATATCAGTCATTTCCTTTTCTCTCCTCCAATAACTTCCTCAGATTCGTTAATATTTCATACTTCGCACTGCGATGCAGTAAGGACAGAGAGAGAAGGAGAAAAGAGGCGAAAGGAAACGCCGGACAAAGTTGAAAAAAAAACCAGCGGAGGGGTGGAATCAAATCGGATGACATATTTCGCCGGGGCGTTCTTTAGTTTATTTTTCGAATTTGTGAACTCGCGCGGATACATTCACCGGGGAACAATGAATGCCCGGTGCGCGCCGGGAGTGGGTGGCTTGGCCGTGCGGTATAGCTTATTACAAGTTCGATTTCCAGCGCGTTATGGCCCTCCACGGACTTGGCTGGTAGATTGCCTTAGCCGCTTGCGGAGCGGCGCGCCCGCCTCTCGATCGCCACGAATCCATTGGCCCCGCTGGTCACGCTCGTGTGTACACGTGTTAGCAAACACCCCCGAATACGTACGCAGTTGTACTTTTGAAAAAGTTATGCCGCTCCCGCGCGAATATCGCTCCGGAAAGTTTCCGCGAAGCTAAAGAGGGCAACAATTTTTAATGCGTCTGATAATAGAGGCATACTTTGAGTTTAGAAGTTTCGTATTCGTTAAAAATTTTTCATTCTTGCGAAGAAAAAATTGACCCGTAAGATAAGTTATTTAATACATCCTTGGGGTTTCACTGTAACTTTTTAGTTTAGAAATTTTAAAGTAGTGGTTTAAAATATCACACGGAGAAAATCTACAAAATGTAGGAAACAGGAAATTAATCTTGCACGGAAAATTGCTAGAGTTACCTATTAGTACCTATCAAGTTACATTTTCATTCCAAAATCGCCAGAACGTTTCAGACCCTACAGGACATCACTGGCGCGGCTAATTTGAAAGGTCCGAGAAAAAGCCGATCACAGCCCTTAAAGCTCGTGGAAAAGCGACGTCACCCGGTCGCTTTTTTCCCCTTTCCGGACACGCTCAGAAAGACAGGGTGTCCCTCTCTCCTTCCCTCTTCGTTACCGGAAGATCAGAAACTTTCCTTCCTTCGCCACGTCACCGGGCGTTATATCGGAGACGCGCTTTTTTAACTTGACGGCTGCACTATATGAATCTTGAATCCCCGCGCGTCCCCGTCATTTTTATGCATGTATGTGGCCGGAAGATACGACGCGCGCTTAATTTATCATGCGTCGAGAGCTTGTGTGCGTATGAATAGATCGACCTGAAGTATCGGAATAAGTTTGGATTATATATTTTAGGAATATCATTGGAAATTTTCTGTCTCTCGCGAAAGTCACCCTTTTGTGCAGCGTCACTCGACGACTATTTTTATCCAAAGCATTACTTGCTATTTCCAAGTTTACATTATCATTTCAAGCTTCCGCACAAAGTATAAACCAATGATGTATCAACAACGCGCCATACGTCTCAAAATAAACGTTTTCCTTTTCATCGTTTTTTCGATTTACACGAGCGATCGATAAATTTTCAATTTTTTTTCCCAGCGATTGCCAATTAACAAATGTTTTGCGCTGCGAAGTAGAATTATATAACAGCTGGGGGAATGAAAGGCCGGTTTTCATTTCTTTGATTGGGTGTAAATAGGCGGCGCTAATTCCTTGAATAGCCGCAGCCGAGCGCATTGTCTCGGCCGAACCGTGTCAAATCGCGGACGGCGAAAAGAAAGTTCGCGCTTTCGTGCGACCGCAAGATTGTTTTGCTCCGGTAATGCGAAGTAAAGTCTCGTAAAAGTGCGGGATCGAGTTCCCTTACGTGGCAATGATTCTGAAGTCATTTCGCCGCGCCTTTTCGTTTCCCGATAACCGAAGCACGGCTTTCATTGGGTTTTCTCTCTGCCTTTTAACGGGACTTGGCTGTTGAAACAAAAATAAAATTCAATTGAACTCGCTGGTTCGTGAAAGGGGAAGGTCGTTAATTTCAAGAGTGCGCATTTAAAATAATCATTCGAATCAAAATTTAATAAAACGAGTTTACTAGTTCGTTTAATTATCGACCGAAAGATGAAGATTTATTTATCGCGATGAATAAAACATCGAATGCTGGCTTTACCGCTTGATTTTTCAACTACGAGTTTCGCGAAAAGTGAATTCCGCAAAAAAAGAAAAGCGAAAGAATTTTCCCGTTTTTTTTTTGGCGCGCCGCGTTTGAAGTGCAAGAAAACCGCCCCTCGGCAGAAACGCTTCCACTAGCCGGTGAGTAGCTAAAGTCCCGGATGAAATTCATGTATTCGCCCATATCCGCGCGTTTATTTATCGCTTCTTTTACGGCCGGACCTACGTGCTCCATTACAAAAAGGAGCGCAGTTAAATTTACGAAGCGCAACGATGAGGGAATGCCGCTCCCCATACATTTTCAATACGCCGGCACACGGCGCGAATACCAATGGGATCCTCCGGAAGCTGCTTTTTAAATCTGTTTGGGCTTCCAGCCCCGTGACGAATGTCTAGTTACGCCACGGCTGTTCCGATGATTGTTTGAGCGCGCGGCTAGATGAAATATCGCACGAATTTCAAAACGCTAACGTCTATTGCATCCCCGGAAATGTTTGTCGTATCGAAACATTGGAAAATAAACATTTCGATTTAAAAAATAGCTAGTTTTTTTAGCGTAAAAAAACTTTTGCGGGCGTTGTGTATTTTTAAAAGAGAGATTTGGAGAATATTCATGGGACAAAGCTCGGGAACGAGGACGACGTTCGTAAGACGCGAGATACCTGCCCTCAATGATGATGGATTCCCCGAAATCTCGTTTACGGCGGCGTGCACTTCGACACCTTGAGGGTATTTTCATTCGGCAGGACGCGTTGCGGGGCCGTAATATGGAAAGTGCCCGGGGATTTACGGGCGATATTTCGCGCGCCGGCGAAATGTCCGACCAGCCGGGGCGTGAGAGAGAGAGAGAGAGAGAGCTGCTTGCGCGCCGAGGCCGCGCGTGCAGTCCCGCGCGAACTCAACGACTGGGAAGATTTGGATGAGTAATAGCCGACGGCTGCGCGGCGTATCTTTTCCGGCGAGCGCGCTACTAAACGGCACTTTACGTTTTATTTATGCTTAAGCCTCGCCCCGCTCTTTAGACGGTCATTCTTGATAAATATATTTACTTTTTATGATAAGCAACATCGATTTGCCTCGCGTACGTTTTTTTACCCTCTCTTTTTCTCCGATCGCGACGCCGTGCAGTTCCGTACCAGGCACCAGGCCGAAAAATGATGCACACTTCGCCCAGAGGTTTTCGCTTTTTTTTCCCTCTCCCTGTCGTGTATCCTTTGCTCGGCTGAGCATCGAATGGAGCGGGCTTCCGGTGCACTTGTACCAGTGCGACCTATAGAATTGAAATTGATCCCCCGCGCTATGATTTATTGCTGATACGCGGCAGCCGCACACGCTAGATTTCATTTTCCCATTTATTTTTATTTTTCCGTGAGGAGGTATCGCGCGCGATATATTTTGTAAATACCCCGATAAATTCGCCGTTTTGTCTGACGTTTCTTTTTTCGGTGACTCTGGTTTTTTCGTGAATGACGAATCGCGAGCAAATAGCGCGAAGTAAAACTGCATACCGGCGAAGTCGGCTGACTCTGAGAAATGTAGCTCTATACTTCAAATTGCGCCGGCGCTTGTGCACCGAAAACACATTTATATTGCTGACTTCGCGTTGGTAAAAAATTTGAACGGATTAAAGCGTAATTGACTGAAAGTTTGTTAACTGAAATTTGTTTCAACCTGTAGTAATCAACCTCAACGGAAATTTGCAAAAAATATAATGTGTACACTAGCAAGTGTTAGAAAAAGAAAGAAAGAATGTCAAATAACAGAACGACAAGGTAGAATCAATGGATAGAGAAGATTTGCTCTAACAGATACCGCTTCCCGATTGGTCCAGCAAACCTCTCCATGTTAAAGGTAATGGAAGTTTGTCAGGTGGCTTCGCCTCCAATGTTAGTCCTGTGTGCATGCTTCGACGTTCGATCTCATTCACGGTGTCGCCGTTTCACAGTTTACGATGTTTCTAGTTTAGTGTACAGGCGACAGAAACGTATACGCCGAAACAGAAAAATAATCTTTTGCATTTCCCAACCTGCAGTGTTGTAATAATCGAAGACAGATCTAAAAACAATACTTTCGGCACAATTGAAATCATTGCCAAGGAAAAAATATATTGGACAATTTTTTCAATCAAGGGATTTACAATTCTAATCTTTCTTCAGTAAGCAATTTATTTTATAAATTTTTATTTAACGATTTATTGTAAAATATTTAAAAAGAAAAAAATGTAACAAGGTATCGCGTTAAATGAAATGTGAAAAATCACACCTGACACGTCTACATTCCAACGATCTCTCGAAGGTCTTATTTATTCTCCACAAAACCCTTACAAGCACGCTTACTCAGTTACCGGATTGTAAGTGCGAGAGAGAGAAAGACAAAGAACAGAGCGAGACGAGGGAAATCAGATCTGATTAAGGCAAAGCTGGCGCACCGGCTGATAGCCGATATCGCCAGTGTGAGCGCGCCGGTTGCGAGGCGGTTCGGTGGCCGCCGCCGTCATCCCCGTTGCCATGGAAGGGTTGAGCACCGGGCAGGGCGCTCGGGCGCTCAGTTAGGGGGCTGCAGTCTGTTGAGTTCAGGGGCTTCTTAATACCATTATTTCTGGTCTCGGCGAAGAGGCCATTCACGGTCCGACGATGTACTCGCTCCAGCCCGCGCGCGGGCGAACTCCTTGGGTCTTAATTATTTTCCAGCGCCGTTCGTGTAATTTCCTGAAGAAGTGCCTCGGCTCGCCCCGGCCGGAATAATCAATCTGATTAACTTCTGCGCCAGGATTTCAGGATGCTCGTAAATTTTCAAATTAACTTCCGAACGCTCTTTCGAAAAAATTTTAACTCCACCGCCTTCCTCTCTTTTGCGCCCGAACGACGTTACTTCAGCGCGCGCGCGATTTAACGCGCATCGACTCGTTGTTTATTTCCGCTATCGATTTCGCAGCGCGAAAGAAAAAGAAGCGTCAAACTGAAATAACCGGTGGACGGCATGTCGATGCACGACACGAGCGAGGCGCCCGCGCAATCAATCTAATTTATTTGCAACGTAGAAAGGCCGGTGTGGTAGGGGTTAAAGTAGCAAAAAAGAAAAAAAAGGAAACAGAGAGGGAAAGGCGCACGAATTCCACTTTTCCATTCGTCCAATCGACATTCTTTATTCAGCGCCTGCCAACCTTGTTTCCACCGATCTCGTGAAAGCATAATCGTGTCCCTTCCGTACGACGCAGCCGCGCGCGCGCATCCGCGATCCGTCCATGAAGTATTCAGCGTGCGACTGCAGCGTACGCCGGCTCGGCCCGACTGCTAAGTAAAGAGCATTACGGGAACCAGTCTTGGCTTGCGCGAAATCACACACGCCCCGGCCTACTCTCTCTCTCTCTCCTTCGCTTTTTCCTCCTCCCCCCTCGACAAACTGCGACGTTAAATTGCTCACGAACAATCGCCCCATTATGGTCACGAATATCACGTTCAATTTGCCCGCGCGACTTGGCGACACACTACTGTTACTTCCTATTAAATTCGGCCGGCGAGACTCGCTCGAATTTAACGCCACGTTAAGTACACAAGGAATAATGCTGGCTAATTATGAATTAGCGCGTGTGCCGCTGAGCGAATAAAACTAATGTAATACCTGTTGACTTTGCCCCGAATTCATATCTAATTATGCGCAATTAGGAGAAAAACTTTTAATATTGAATGGGATTGATGGAAAACTTTAAATGTACTTTCGTATTTAATAATCATCCAAATGTTGTAGCTTTGCAAGTCCTTTTTTGACTTCTAAATTAAAAAAATTAAAGTTTGTATCAGCGTAGAGCGTACAGAAGTTAATATAACAAAAATTATATTTAAATAAAGGCAAATAGAAAAAAATAAATTTTGTAATAAAATATGTAATTTGAAACGTCGAAAAGAAAGTACGTTGAGCGAGTTCATTTTGAGCGTTTGCGGCTAAAATAAAGTTTATACTTATAAACCCGCAAATTATATAGTGAAAAATAAAAAAACTTATTCTATAATCCTGCGACGTTTATTAAATATTCTATGGTTTAATAAAAATATTTTATGGATTTTCATATACATACGACTGGAATTTTTCATCCGGAAATCGATTCAGCTCCAATCAGATTGTAAATAGCTGTCGTGAAAAAGGACTTAACTTAATCAATAATACCGCGGTAGCGCTAAACTTTCAGCCTGACCCATGATACTTCACGTCCATCTATTCTCACGAGGTTCATTTGCATTCGAAACAGTCGGCCGTAAAAAATTGCCCCGCCGCGAACGATCCCCCGAAAGGAGAAAAAAAATATAAATAAAATTCCGCCGCGTTTATTATCGAGACGAGCAACCGGGAGAGGTCACGCCCACGCGAGAACGGCCAAGGAGCAGCGTTTTTTACGAGCGACCGGGCAGAAAAAAAGAGGAACTTTAACGTAGGGGGATCATTATCAGATAAATCAAGGACCGCATTCCTTCGATCGCCGAAAAATGGCCTCCCCAGAGAGAGAAAGAGCGGAACGCTCCCGAGCGCGGGGGAGCTTAGACCGGGCGCCCGGGCCGTAAAAAAATTCTTATGACTCGGGCGCCGCGCAAATACTCGACTTCGCACGCCCACCGCCCGCGAACGTAACTCAGCCGTAACTGGGTAAGTAGGCTCCCGAGGATGATATATATAAGACGCCCGCGACTCCGCGCCGGCGTAAATTCGACTTTCTCCCCGGTCGCTAGCAGCGGAAAAATAAATACTTGTTGACGAACAGGAAGGAGGAGGAGGATGGGGAATGGCCGGTACGGGGGTGCACGCTGCTCGGGGATTAATTAGTTCGAGAAGATCGCCACGAGGGAAGATTTATGGGGGGCTGGCCGGACCGTTTTGCTTAATTTCCAGAGTTATAGAGAATTATGGTACTTTTGAGGATCAACGACTGTAAGGAACTGGCGACTTAGTTTCGTCATAAAGAGCCTTTTTCTAGAAATAAATCTGATTTGTAAGTTGATAGTTCTAGTTTCTTTCTGTTCTCTTTCCACTCAACTACACGAGACTGCAGCTATTTATGTTTCCACTTCTAATCATTTACAGCGATATATATCGAGTATTTATACTTTTTATATTGAGTAAGTAATTATCATTTGTTAAATTACTATTTATTTCATTTTTTTTATTAAAAATGCAAACTTGTTACTTGCTTTTTGTAGAATTAATATTTTCTGCACATTTTTCAAGATTTTTGTCGCAATTTTTCGCAGTAATCCGAAAAAGAAGGGACAAGTAAGACGGGCGAAACCACGCATTTTCACCTTTCCGGAGCATTCTAAAAATACAAAAGTCAAGCCGCAGCCGGCAGGCAGCACGTAGTTGGTTAGCCGTGCGTCTAGCTGGCGGCCGTAAGCTCGGGCCAGGAGAACGACACGTAAATAAGAAAACGTAGAGGAGGAGGCTCGCTAACAACGCGTCTTTGCTCGCGACGTTGTTCTAGTTTACAAGAAGCACGCCGCTTAAATATTAAAGTTCCCGCTGCCGCGGACAATAACGGCTTCGTTCGCGCGCGCGCCGTCGCCGTGCCCATTTATCCGGATATAGCTCCCGCGAGAAGAAAAGGGGGAAAAATCTAAACCTGAAAAACTACTCGCCTTTAAAATTTAAATCTCATTTCGCGAGAGCGAGCGAGAGAGAGAGAGAGAGAGAGATCGAGAGCCGGATTAAAGGTGTCTTTACCTCGAGATCGATGTAACGCTTGTTGGGGACGATTTGAATTTATGCGGGGAGGAGGTAAGAACGCGCTGCTTGTCACTGGCGCCAGATCGAGCAAATAAGCCCTGCAGGTAGCAGTCCTGCTCGAGGATTTTCCGGCGATCCGTAAAAGTTTAGTCTCCTCCCTCTCTCCCTCGCCGGTTCCATCCGCTCCACTTGAGGATCTCGCAGCGCTCTGCTGATGGCGCCAGAAGAATTGCTCCGAGAAATAAATCCTCGTTCACGAGCGGCCAAGAACCGGGATTGGTTTCCTCTCTCGCTCCTTTCTTCCCTCCGCTCCCCGTGTGACACTGCGTATGGACCGATTGGCAATCTTCACGCTCTCCCGGGCCACTCGCTACCCGCCCTCCCGGCGCGAGAGTTGGCGACCGACCGGACCGGGCAACTTAAATTCGTTGCTGATCGATTCGAGCCGCGAGCAGAACTGATTGCGCTCGTACTTATTTTATGCACGCACTCGACGGATCGAAGGCGCGCGCGCGCGCTCCCTTTACTCCCGGCGGCGATCGAACGGGCTGTTTTAAAATTTTTACATGCCCTTTAGCTCTCTGCACTCGCTATTTTTTTATGTTTCGAGAAGACGGCATCCGAGCCGAACGAGTCGAGCGCGTGCAGTGAAAAAGTATATTGGAATAGATTTATACGAGGGCGAATAAAAAGATGACGGCGCAAAGGGCTTCCTTCAGACCTATTTTCAATAAAATTTTATTGTGTAATGGCAAAGTGGAAAATAAAAATTGCGCCGACTTGCATAAATTTATAATTCCGTTAAATGTAACATTAGATGAATCACTGCTTTCATTAAAATTTTTATTGCGAACTTAACGTAGGGATTTTAGTTAATAACAAAACTTTTATAACGGGCGGCAATTTAATTCGTTATTTACTTCGAATCATTCAAGAAGAAGTTTTTATTTCATTCATTTGTGTTTTGTCGTGTTAATTGAAGTGGACGACAATCAAGTCAAGGTTCTCTTAAGTAAAGTCTACAAACACGCATAAAAAGGCACTTCGTGGGGAAATTCACTTTCGGAAAGTGGAAACGCAGTACGACCTACTCACTGATTGGAAAATAAACAGCAGCCGTTGGTAAGAATATGACACTAAGAAAACTTTTACACGAGAGCGTAAACACTAATAAGCTGATAACTTTCGCAATCTTTTTTATGGTACTTTTCACCTTTTATATATCGGTTCGATGTCCAGCTTTCTAATTCCTTGCAACCGCACAACATTTATAATAAACCGTTAATAATAAATTGTCTACTGAAAAAATTAAAAGTCGATCGAACGTTTAAAAAGTGGAACAACGTCTATAGTAACGTCCCTTATTGACCGAACAGCTTAGAAGCAAAAGCCGTAAAAGCAACATCAAATACGTCGATAAATCCCAAAGTTACACTCCGTGCTCGTGTTACGCCATATATATCCGTTGTGTACCGAATGAAAAAGCTCTTCGAACGGCCTGATGAAGATGTATATCGGCTAATGGGGGGAAAAAGGCGAGCGCGGCACCGCGGAAAAATGCTACAAGTGCCGGGAGCGCGCGAGGCAATTCGCCCGACAAATTTACCGTATTATGAGGGATTTTCGCTGCGTCCGTTCCGGCGGGCTCTCCGGGCTGACGCGGCGCACGAGTGCGTGAGCCGCCTCCGCCGGGAATAGACCCTTCCTCCTCGTGAATTCGCGCTACTATTGCATTATATTTTCATAAGATTTGTACAGTCTGCAAAATTACGGGCCGGGATTAGCGGGGATTATAATTTCACGTGCCGTTACATTACGCCCGGCGCCGCGGACAAAGCAAAATGAATCTCGCCGATTTGAGCGCGCATCGGCTTACTTTACATTAATTTCATTATTTCTCGATGGAACGTTTATCGGGCCACGCGAAACGCGTTTGATTAAATAAATTCGTGAAATTACATTAGCATTAATCTTTTCGCAACGGGGCTCCCGCATAATCGTCGCTGCTCAGTGATATTTATTCACGTGGTACGTGCAATATTTTAATACTCAACGATAAAAAAAAGAAATGCGGATGAAATATACGAGTAACAAAGTATCTCTGGCGAGCGTAATAAAAAGACATCTCCCGAAGCGCTCGCACTGTGCCAGCCTCTCTCAGTCTCATTTCTTCGGGATTTTGATTAATTGCCCTCTCCCGCGAGTGTTTTACGATTCCCGCGGGGACTGTGCGAGCGCGAAAAAGTCCCGATGCTACCGAAATCACAACTTAATACGCGATGCGGCCGGAGCGGAGTTGTATAAGGGCGCCGGGGACACGTTCCGCCGGGGGATGATACATTGCTTGGCAATTACCACTTCGTGACGCACTTTGTGTCGTCGACGCCCCCCACCTACGCGCCGCAGTTCCGAGGCGAGAGTCATCTAGAAACTGGCGCGCGCAACCGAACTCAACTCCACGCGACTCTCTCATTAATTCAGCCTATTTGTCTGCGGGACGAGGAATTTCTGAGAGTTCGACGCTAAAGAAGCCGGAAGAGAGTAATGAATGGCACGGATAGTATGTAAATTGAGCCATTGTTTACAAAGAGAATGGACTCGGGAGAGTGCCGTTGTAGAAAAAAGCGAAATTTAATGCAGAAAGTAGAAAAAAAATTAGTTTTGCGCGTTTTATCGAACATTTTATTTGCGGCTGCGAAATGTTTGCGTATTTTTTGTCCAACGTTTTATCCTTGTCAATTGAACTGTTTGTCGAAAAATAAAGAAGATCGAAAAAAAAATACAGCAATGCCACTTCATTTTCCGTTAGTTGTGACAGTGTTGGTAACAAAAATACAAGGCACATAATTCGCGAAATAAATCGAGTTAAAAAAAAACACAATACCGTAAATTCTTTCTAAAAAGATATACGTAAAAGGCAATGCAAAATAAAGAAGAGCGTATACATCGCAGCGGCGCGCCTAACGCTTACCCGTACTACTAGCCGCCGACGCGAGACTATCCGTGTATTGAGAGCGGCGCAGACAGAGACAGACCGAGAGCGCCGGGGAGAAAGAGAGGGAGCCGGTGCAACACCTGTATTTCGTCGACACCTGTAGCATCGAACTTCGTTCTTTGTCCCTCTTTTTCCCTCAGCCTCGAGGCGGAAGAACAGTGACGCCCGGGGGAATCGGGAGAGGGGGCGATAAACAGAGCGAGAGAGGGAACGAGACGGGCGCGCGCGAAGAGGCAGTACGAAGGGGCGCAGCGGCGGAGCAGAAAGAGAGAAGGAGAGGATATAATAAATTGCGACCACGCGCAGAGAAACAACAGGATAATGGGAGAAACGGAGGATTATACGCGCGCGAAAGAGCCATTCTTATACCTTTCTCGATCTCATATTCTTTATAGCCGAGGCGATACGAAGCCTCTTTTTCATGCCGCCACCGCCGCTGCCACCGCCTACCTAACCGTCCTCCTATATATCTCCCGTCGCGATATCGTATTACGACGACGCGCGCACGCCCGGAATACGTATTTTTCGCTCTCGCGTACAAATACGCGTATTTGCTCCTTACCGGGGGGAAAGGACCGGATCTCTTTTATTCGCAGCTCGCTTTCCGTTTTGCGTCTTTTCTTCGCCTCCGTCCCACACCCCGGCGGCTCCTCTCCCGTCCCATCCCCCCGCCGGTCTCATTGAGTTTGGCGTTTATACATTCGAGGAGTTTAAGTCCCGTCCGGGGATGCACACGAAACGATAATGACGCCGTATTGCCGCGAATTCTTTACTAGGAACATATAGTTTATTGCCTGGAACCTCATGCGTATGGATGACCCGACACACGGGGGGTTCCGTTTTTATTGGCTGCTAATGGAATAATCTTGGGTAAAGTTACTCCGGGTACTCGTTTGGAATTTTGTCGAGCAGAAAAGAAAGATTTCATTTATAAATAAACAGTCAATTAAAGTGAAAGCCGCGAATTCCCAAGTCAACTGAAATAATACGCTTCGGTCAATTTTTAAAACGGAAATGTGTGCTACTCGCTAAATGTGCCACTGGTAATTATTTTCCCGTTTAGCCCGAATGTGTCGCGAAACTATCGGGGCACTCGTTAAATATTCAGGCATTACCTACATCTACATTGATTTCTGATAATTCCGCTAATGCTGGAAATACGTCACCAATAGCCAGGGTAATACGTATAAAATCACGAAATTAAATCAAGCCGAGCAGCGAGGATACAAACAAAAATATCCGTCACTTTTTCGCCGTCCGCATTCATGCACTCTCCCCTTTCAGTTTACTTTTTTCATTAAAACGAGTACATCGCGGTAGAAAAAAAAACGCGTGCATCGGCAGAGATAGCCCCGGACACTCGCCTCTGCCCGCGCGACAGCGAAATCCCGCTATCTGTCCTTTTTTTCGTTTGAAAAGCGATACGACCTATTTCGCGTATGCCTATCACACAGAGATTTTTCCCATAGAACCCCCCGTCTCCCCCCTCCGCGAAATCAGGTGGCTCGCGCTATAAAACGCGCGTGAATGGATCGTGGCGGCAAGCGGAGAGACTCGCGAATAAAAAAAAGCAAAGGGGGAGGGAGCGGATATCTAATCGGCGAGCGGGGCCGCAACAAACGTCGAAAGCAGAACAGCAAATCATAGACGCAGCAATCTGTGCGCCGCTCGGCCGCGGCGACTATAACGGACAGGTGTACACACCGGCGAGCGGCGAACGTAACGGATGGACGCGCGCCAGTCTCTCCAGGGCTCGGCCGCTTCCCGGCGTCCCCGCCGAGACGAGATTCGATTACGGAATGTCATCCGTTCCTCCCCGCGAGCTTATAGCTGTTGCCTTTTTTTTTACTGCGGGCGACCTTTATCCGCGCACTGCTCTGTTCTTCCTCCGGTTGAGGTTCGATTTCGCATTTCCAGGTGGAAAGAGACGGGGACGAGATTCGAGCGCAAGTGGGCGGTGGGGCTCTTTGGATTTTTATTGGGGAGGTAAAGGTAAACAATTTGTTTGGCCTACTGACTCACGTGCTACAGCAAGGAAATCTTTTGTGACGACGTACGATGAGTTATAATGCTTACCTGAAACAAAAAAAGAGAATAAAATTATTATAAACTTGTCTCGCAACAAAATTTTTATTATTAATTGACATTTATGTGGTAAACTTAATTCTATTTAGTGAAAGTGAATTTTTTATAATCAAGTGTGATATCACGCGCATAGAGCTCTAAATCCCTTTAGCCGGCATTTATTCGTAGAGGATTGCAAATGTAAGCGACGCTACAAGCGACAAATGCTCGCGAATTCATCACGAATCTAGATCACATAGACCTGTGAATGCAAACTCGACTGTGCAATGTCACTTTGACTCGGTTAGCCTGTAGCTTGGGTCACTCATACGGATGCGACTGCAACACCTCTGCTGGCCAATCGCGAGGAACAAGACAAACGCACATCCCTTGTTAGGGCTTTAACACTGCTAGGAGGTGCTGGTTATATGTAGATACGCATAGTTCGTCGAATGAGTAATCATTTGATTAGTGATGGTGTAACTCATCCCGCCTCTTCTCTTCCTCTCTCTACAATTTGCATCTTCCTACTTAGTCTCCGATTTATCATACATGGACAGTATTTTAAAATGTATAAGTTTCAGGAAATTTCAGAAAGCAAGCTGTCAAATTGAAAGCGAAAAAATCAAATATCAAAAGAGCTATTAAAAGCACGGAATAAAGACAGAACGGAAATTAAATTGAAATTCTGCGTTTGCATTTGTCAATTAACTGACATTAATGTGCTACCTGGGAGTTAATACGTGAGCTTTAAACTATCATTCTATGAATATTTTATTACTGTGATATCAAACGACGGTGTAATATTATTTACATAATAACTGATTTTAATTATTATAAAATAATTTTTATGTTCATAAACATCGTGAAGGGATGTTTTATTTTAAAAATAAGATTGTAAACATTTAATTTAATTGCAGAATGAAAAGTCTCTGCACGTTTTAAAATTTTAGGTATACAACTTGAGTGACGTGTAACAAGTGTTCTCAGCTATAACAAGCTTCTTCTATAAATCCTCTTTTATACAAAATGTAGGTTAACAAAGCAGCAGTTTTTAAATATTAATTAAATTGTAAATCATAATAACAAAATATAATATAACGATAAATTCTGTTATAATAGCAAATATTAAATCAAAATGTAATGTAACAGTATAACTAGCTCATTTGACTGAAATATCGTTTCACTTATAGATGATTCCTTCTAGGAATATTATTTAGATTAAAACAGAAGTTTTATTTAAATAACTCCTCTATGTATAAATCCGTATAGGTATAGCTTCTTGTACTCGAGAAATATAGCCCTTGAAATTTCAGCGAAATTATCAATCAACCCTCAACGACCGATGTCTCGCTTAATTGCGTAATTATTCTTTAATTAAAAAACCATTGTCGATGATAAAAAGTCGCCACCTGAGCGCACGCACTCGTTCGCGTAATCAAAAGTATAAGCGAGAATGGGGTGCGGGCAAGCGGCGGAGGCGGCGGCCGCCGACCGGCAGGCAATTAAAACTGCACATCGGCCACTGCGTCAATTGCGATTCCCGCTGATATGCATTTCTGGTGAAATTTCAGTTTGCCCGCTTTAATTCGGGCGCGGACAAAAAAAAAACTCGCCATCGCTTCGATATATTCCCAGCGTCCATGAACATGTGTGCGTGTCTTTTCTCTCATTTTCGCTGAGCGCAGCCACTCAGTGAAAATTTTTCATTCTCACTATTGTGCGCGGTGATTATCATTCCATAGGAGCCGTACCTGATTCGTGATTTTCTGATTCGAGTGCCCGCTGTCCCTTTAATCTGCGGCGCTATGGTTTTAATTAAAATTTGTCTTTTTTTTTAAACCTTCTTTGGACATTAAGATAAATAATATTGATCTCGCTGTTACTAATTAAATTCGTTAATTGTAGATTTTTATTATTTTTTGAAACAATGTAGTATATGTGCGGTAATACCAATAAAGGCTAGACGATAAAAGTGTCACTTATTAAAAATGGCAAAATATTTTTCATCATCGCAAACCGAAAGGATAGAGAAGCCAAGATTCTCCGAAGGTGAGCACGAGTTCGGTGCAAATTGCGATAGAAGAAGAGACGAGATAGGGAGAGAAAGGGATAGAGAGGGTACGATCCAGTAGATCAAAGTCAAAGGGAAATTTGAACGTGCGATCTCTGCTCTTTTGGAATTTGTAATTAATATCTTTTTTATCCGTGGGGAAACGTTTGCCTCGCAAAACGCTACGCTGAAAAAAATAATCATCTCATGTACATGCGGCTGTGTTTTTGTGGATATATCATACGCCTTTGCGGCTTTGTCGCTGAAAAATTTCTAATGTTCTTTTTACACTGCCGCGCAACAAAGATTATGAATTTTTTCGCGTCGTTTTATTGTTTTATCGGATTATAGTCCGACGATCAGCTTAATTAATATAATACGTATACAAGAATGTAATAATTCAGTTTAATAGGATTTATTTTAATTTTTAAACAAATTAATTTTCATAAATTCGAAAAAATAACTGTTTTCCAGCTTACTAAAGCTTTTAATAAAAATTGAAAAGATATTTACGTAATACGGATAAAAATAGAGTATGGCCTTTAATTGAATGTGCGCATAAAATGCAACGAGCATTTATACATAAGCGAAATAAAAAATTATCATGTACCAGGCTGTGGCAAGTAAAATAAATGAAGGCTTTTAAAAATCTATTTAAATTGGTATGTAAATTCTAGGCTTAAATCATCGTAGATAAATATGGAAATTGCTCACATTTTTTCCTAAAAAGCATAATGAAAAATAATTTCATAAAACCAATATAAAATTTTATTGCTAAAATGACTTTAGCCACTTGCAAATTAAATCTAAATTTAAATCGCCCCTCAAACATCGCCTTTTCCCTGGAATATTCCAGGAAAATTTTTCAACTCCCCGGTAAAAGGGCGAGCTAAAAATATGAATAATACGCGAGACGCTCGATTCGCACACAGAGCCACCTGAGGTTCGCGCTCCCGTTTGCTCTCGTTACCGGCAATTTATATCAGCGGTACAAGCCGAACTAATTCGGGTAACAACCGCTCCGGGGGGCAGGCGGTAGGGAGCGAGGAAGCGAGAAAGGATATCAAACGAGCAGTCCGTCGGGACCTTCGGTCCGGCGGTCGGTTCTCCAGCGAAACGGAATACATCCGCTTTTTGCACCACCAGACACCTTCCCCTCTTTCCAATCTACCGACAGAGCAGTTGAGAGCTTTCGTTTAGCGCGGTGCCATCGAACATCGTCCAATTTTCATATTTTATCGAGTTCCAACTTCATTTGCTCCCGGCCTCCCACGACTATTCTCTTTGATAAAAAGAGAACAACTAGTTTTTTTAGTCCCACGTTGATTAGTCTCTTATAATTGATTTAAACAGAAACGGTTCCAAAAGTTGAAGTAGCGAAATTATTGTAGCAATCTTTTCTGTTAAATTCAGAGGAAAGTGTTATTTTTATAAGATACACAATTTTTTTTCGATGAGTCGAGAAGTTGTCATTAGTATACCCGTTCTTGTAAATGCAGAGCTTTATCAGAAAACATAAAACAAATGTTTGCTTTTCTCACATTTACTCACTATGAAATTGATTGATTAAAAAAATACATAAAAGTGCGCTTGCAATATTTACAAAACATTTATACTTTCTGTGACCCCCGACAAGACAGTTTCAAAGAACTTTAAAAAAATCTGGCTCGATCTCTTATTCGTGTTTATTAATCAAAGTTTCAGCGAGCAGAGACGCGCTGCAGAAGCGTACACCGCGACGACTCAACATTCGTCTCCGCGGCTTTGGTTATCTAGGCGTTCGCGCATCGGCGCCCATCGAATTAGCATCCCCGCAGTGTCTCCGGCGAGCATTTCCTCCGCGGCTCGTTTGTTGTCGCCTTGGAGGACGCGGGTAAGATGCGAGTCGGCGGCCCGCCGGCGGGGCGGAGTCACTTATAAATTTGAGATAAGCCCCGCACATGGAGCGCGACGCTCGCCTCGCGCGCGTACGTGCGCTGACGCGGCAGATTAGCTCTCGCCTATCCTCTAATAGACCGCCCGCAGAATCTGCAAGCATCGCTTTCTCCCCCGCCGGGGAATTCGGGCTTTGTATTTTAATTAAATTTTTCCTGCCCGAGCTATTTATTCGCGACGCCCGCGACGCAGCGTTAGGGACTTTTTAATAAAGTGCCTCCTCCAAGCGCGGCATCGTATCGTCGTCGAAATATGCAAGAGAGTTTAATAAGAGTCAAGAGGCGAGCGGTAGTATATACCGGAAAGGAGTACGAGGTATAAAAAAAATTCGTGTTTCTTTTTTTAAGGGATGAGAGTCCAGCGGGAGGTCGGCTCGCGAACCGCCTCGTTTTTTTTTCTAGCGTCGGGAGCGACATCGCGGTGGCATCAGCGAAATCTTTATATACTATTTCGCCCGGGAAAATTCATACTCGCGCTACCTAGCACCGTACGGAAAAGTTTTAATAGAGCATTTTCATTCTGCGCGAGGCTGGAAGTTTGACTATTAAAGTGTCACAAACATATTAGTTTCGTTACCGAAGATTAAGCGATAACGTCGCTACGATATTAATAGCCCGACGAACATTTTGCATCACTTAACTTCATTATTCCCGCGCCTTCCGCTTATAATCTATAATCCGGTATCATTTTTACTGCACCTTATAATACTACAATTATGACGTTATCTCTTTATTAATCTATAAAATAAATCGATAAAATTATAATACATAAATTATAAAATCTTTATCGCTAATTGACCCATAAACTCCAAGTTAAGCTATAAACCACTTTAACCCGATACAAATTTCATAAAAGTTTATTTTCAAAATCAAATCGTTAATGCGCGTAATAAAATTAAAAAAAAATACGTAACGGTAAAGACTCATCACGCGAGACCGTCGCTTTGAAGCGACTAATCCGATAACCCGGATGTAGTAGCGCCGCGCAAAAAGTAGCGCTTCTTTCTGTGTCGCGGAAGTCTTAGTGTCCGCGAAGTCTTCGTACGAGCGAGTGAGCGAGGCGAAGGGGGGAGATACAGGTAGGAGAATTAATAGCCGACGACACAAATTGGATACGAGGCCTGCAGCGCCCGGGGTTGCGCGAGCGAACTCCGCGGAACGACTACGTGATTACGGGTTAATCAGAATTAATTAAGTGCCGTAGCATGCACGTCACTACTTCGTTACGGTGACGTGTCAAGTGCCACCCTACTTCCGGTCGCTCTTACCCCGCTGTGCGCGCCCTTCCGCGCCCCCGCCTCCTCCTCCTCCTCCCGCGCGCACGTGCACCCACGACAAAATGAGTGTGTACGTGTGCGAGTGCACCCAGGTGTGATCATAATGAATGATATGCGCGTGCACGCCTTCCGAGCCGATGTGTGCACTCGCGAGAGAAAGACGGAGCGGCGAGCGAGTTTACGCGGATAAAGAGCGTAAGAAGGCCACTTAAGTGTACGTAGTGACGCGATAAAGCCAAGCGCGGATGTGTAAGGCTTTGTCGCATCGATTTTTTTCACCTATCCTCTGGTTCTTATACACTGCGAGCGTACATTTATAATGAAAACGCATTAATTAGACTCTTCTTTCACTTAGCGCGAGAGATATGTGTATTAAAAACGTGAGTGTCGTATGTCGATAAAGTTTCTTTTAATTGGGCGATAGATACATAATTGAGTCTCACAAAGTGAGAAAAAGATAATTAAAGTGAATATATTTATCACTTGTATAAATATAACTACGTCTATTTGTGTATTACTTATTCAAATATTTCCAGTAGTATAAATCCGTTATGGTCAGCCGCGCATAGTAGCATGTTAAGAAATCATTATAATTCTATTTCTCTTATAAAAAGACGAGTATTATTAAAGTTCCAAGCAAGAAAATAAAAAGTTATTATGTTTTATTAGAAAACTTCTTACTGCATTTTAGCCATAAGATGATGTTCTTTTAATATGCTAGTAGCTAGCAGACAAGTTAAAAAAGTACGATGCTCTTATTGCTTGGGAATAGGGCTATTTTGGAATCAATCGTTTTTATTCTTATACTACTGACAACCCCGCAACGTACTTTTTAAGTATACGCTGATTATGCTTTCCACGCATAAAACTTTTCTCTGTATAAACTGAACAAATCATTTCACATACAGGTGTAAATTATTGATCAAATTTAATGTACTCTATACTTTCACATGAGTAGCCAATATACCGGCACATAATGTATAATACGAAATGAAACTAAATAGCCACTTCTCTTGATTTTCAGATCCTATATTATTTCAGTAATACGGCGCGTTAATTTATGAAACGTACTATAAGGGCAAAATGTACCCGTCACTTAATCGCACTCGGTCTCTCGTATTTAACCTGACTCTTCTTCAGCGACGCATCCTAAAATTTAATGCAAAATGCGCCCGGAAACAGTGTACTACTTCAATCCTTTCAGCATGACAAATTCGCGGCAGCATCACAATTAAATTCAGACCCATTTGAGCGCGCCGAAATATGCTCAAATATCATAACGAAACGAATATAAGCCGGGGCAAATATAAATAGTGAGCCTAGGCGCGGCATCGATGAGTGGGGGCTACTTGCTAGCCGTCCAAATATTTACAGCCTCATTCAAAATTCATGAAAACGCGCGTAATTCAGGCTGCATTGTACCGGACGACGACTCGGCCGTGTTCCGCGAACTTTATTAAAGCGCGGGCGCTGGTAAACGGCTGCTTAAAATTCAAATGAGTCGGCGATCAAAAATCAGCCCGACTCCCCTCGTTAAAATCGCCCGGATACCGAGCGCCGGCCCACCGTGTCTCTTGAAATATTTGCGGATTCCGCCCGTCGCGAAAAGTGGAAAACGCGCGCGCGCGCGGTAAAAGCGCAAAAGCGCGGGCTTCATCAAGGGCGCTCGATTCGGCGGGCGCATAATCGTCATCCGCCGAGGCGGCTGTTAAACTATTTATCGGCAGCTCGTCGAGAGTGCAATTCAGCGTTCGCAGATATTACGGAATCGTGTGCGCCCGCTTTTTTTTGCCGTTTTATCTCGGCCACTCCGCGCCAGCCCCTTGCGTTAAACACGGGCGGCCGGCTTGCGGCTGGAGCTCGCGCGGCGACACTTTCATCTCGTCTCGTAAAATATTCATTATAAATGGAACGGTGGCAAGTAGGAGGAGAGGAGGCCGGGGGGAGGGGGCGGGCAATATTGACAGGACGCGGGGCGTGATGTTCTGGTTAGAGTGCGACCTCGGCAACTCGTTCGTAACGAGCGCGTACGTGTGTAAGTACGGGGCGAGTGTGAGCGTCAGCAAATTGCACTGGCCAGTGTCGCTTAATCTAGTTTAAAGGCATTCCCAGCAGGACTCGTTGCATAAGGGGGAGGCCCCGGGTACTGCCCCCACGGGACTTGTAATCGCCTCCAACAAGTGCACACGTACGCGCGCGGGCACACGAGAGCCCGGGCTCGCTTTTCTCGGCTCGTTTCATTTACCACTTTTTCTCCTCCTCCACCCCTCGGAGCTTTTTGCTCCTCGCGTTTATATCGTATATTTCTTTGGTTTGTTTTCTTTGCGCGAGCCAGTGACCCGCTCTTTCTTTTCTCGCTCCCCGGCCACGTTCTTCCATTACTTTCTTTCTCCTTTTTTTCGTCCTTTTCCGGTCTATCGCATTGCTTGTCGCGCGTCCTTTTTCTCACCAGTTCGGCGCGCTTTTCCCGCCATACATTGGACAGCACGTGTGTGAGATGCTTTCATTAAAGCCTCTCTTTTGTTTTCAATTACTACGGGCGCATTGGAACGGCGAGGACGCGCGATTTTGCGCGAGAGGTTTTGAGCGATTTCCCCGGATTTTATTGACTTTGCTGTTTGAAAATTGTGCGCGGAAAAAATCTGAAATTGAATTGGCCGCTGAGCCTCGTTAAATTTGAGGAGCGTCAGCACCGCGCTACATTTGATCCATTATCATGTAACAATTTGTCCACTATTCGATGCATCGCATTCTCTTAGCAGCAAAACCATTTTTGTGAGAATTCGATAAATTTCATTTTACAGCACATACCTGTATTCGTCAAGGAATTTTTCAATTAGCCTGACCACCTTTCGCGCGACAACAGTTAGTGAAAAAAAAAGGTGAGAAAAATAAGAAGTTGCGGTGACAAAGCCGGGTTGCGATTCCACTGGCCCCCTGCCAGCTTGAACACGCTCGTAGTGGTGAAGTCTACAATGCAGTTATTTTGCCGCGGCTAAAGGATAACGAGGAGTGAAAGGGACGGTGGGCGGCCCGTAGATGGAGGGGGTCAGCTCTCCTCCAGCGTCGACGCGGAGACTAACAACGTCGTCGAAGAGGCGCCTAATTAAATAAGACGCTTGCGAAATACGCTCAGAAATATCCCCCTCCCGCGGCATCCCCCTTTTCCTTCCTCTGTCATCTCTCTTGGCGCTAACAAGATGCGCCCGGTGCCGGGGCGCCCCGCTACATGCGGGCGCCGGCCTGCCAACCGTTGTTTTCCGTCGCGTCTGTCGGGGGCGGCTCGGTGTCGCAGTTTGCACCCGGCGCTGTGTGTGACATTGTCGCCGGGTCAGCCGAAGTGCCGCCTCGAGTGGCCCATCCAGCAGCCTCCGAGGCTAGAAACTCTCGGCGGTAATTGTAGAGGCGCGCGGCGCGCGCGTGTTGGTGCCCGACGCCTCTGTGTCTCGCAAGCTCTCTTCTCCTCTCTTTTTTAGCGCTGCCGAGGTGAAAAGCGGAGGGGGCGCTGGCTGCCAGCCTGTCGTTGCGTGCGAGCCGACGATTTTTCATTAGCCGCGAGCTCGCGCGCGTTGAATAAGCCGATGTTTTTCCATTGTTTAGCTACATTGTTACGCAGTCGGAGCGACGTCGGCAGGAGCGTAATTTTCGCCGCTGGGGGGTGGAGGGCGTTGATTTTAATGACGTCGAGTTGCTTTTCTTTTCTGCGCCTGAGAAGCTCCAACGTTCGAATTAAATCGGATTTTAACTCAAATGCATAATTTGATTAATAAAACTTGTTTCAACAGTAATAAATACCTCGCCTACTTTATGCAACATGTTAATCAATCAAAAAATATTATTATCCCTCCCCTTTTTATTATTTCTTCAATTTAGAGCTTAACCATGCATCATTTTTTCAGCAGGGATCCTTAATGAACCACTGCGTCGCAGTCAATTCAAGCTCGAAGTAACTTAAATAAAGAAAAATAAATAAATCTGGCTTATTGATTTCGCCCCCTCTCTCAAAGTAAAGCTTTAAACAGAGAAGCGCCGGCAGGTACAGGGCCTACTGTGTCCGTGTTTCGAGAACTCATCGAGGCAGATACTTTCAATTTTCCTTCGCTCGCGACGCGTTCGACGTTATTAATAGATTCCGTGGGTGGGCGGCTCGGCGAGGCCTCTTCTCGGCTGGCGATAACGAGGCGACTTAATATTAATGCGGCAGCGAACCCTCGTCACTGTCGACCCTCTGCCGCACGATTAACCCCAAGAGGGTGCTGCGAGCGATCGTGCACGGGAATTTTCTTTCTCCGCGGAGATCCCCGTGCATCGTCGCCTCGCGCGCCCCCTGCCGGCGTGCGATCGCAGCTCGTTGCACGCAATCACGCGAGACTCTTTTTTTCGTTTCGTATATGTATATATACGAGGGAGAGGAGAGTTGGCGCGAAAAAAAAGCCGGATGGCCGAACGGTTCGATCGCCCCCGAGTGTGCCGCAGGTGGCGCGGCACGAACTTTTGACGCGGAAATTCCCCGCAATTTACAAAAGGTCGTGCATTACGAAAATAGCCTTGGGTGTGTAATCGTTTCATTTTTCTTTTATTCTCAAAATTTACGGAAGAGTGATTTAGTGGAGGTAATTAAACGAAATTGAGAAAAAAAGGGAAGAAGTTTAAAACGGGTTTCTCATCTTCGACTCATCAATCAGCGCCGAGAAAAATATAAAAAGAACCTCCCGATTAAATCGCTTTCTTTTTAGCCACGGTTTAATTCGCAATTATTCGTGCCGGGTAAGACGAGTCTGCTTGTTCAGTCAGAAGAATCTAATTTCGTAAAGTGATATTTAAGCCTATTACCCGCGGGATGAAAGCTGTGGATCGACACGAATGATTAATGAACCAAGCGCATAAAGAGCGAGACTAAAAGAAGGGAAAATCGATGGCTCGGCTTATCTATTTCATAATGTTTCCACTTTTTCCCCCGTTGAATTCGCCGCGAGAACGAAAAATCATTGAAAGCCGCGACTGCTGAACCGTGAGACCCCGGGTGGAAAAAATCGCGCTCGCGCGCATAACTCCGGCGTGAGAATTTCTCCCGGCGCGCGTCCGCCCCGTAAGAAATGGCCCGGGCTCTATATATTTTAATAATAAATGAAAATCCGAAAGTCGGGCGATAAATCAGGAAAATCCGGGCGCGCGCGCGGAGGGCGTAATCGACAGCGGGCCGAGCGCGAGCGCAGCGAAATTCGCGCCCGACGTGATTTAATATCGGACTTTCAAATCTCCGAGGCCGAATTTATGCATAGCGACATTCGCTTTTTGTCTGTCCGGTCGTACACACGGGCGCGCGACCGCCGCAAACCGATTTACTCTTTTTTTTTTCTACCGGGGCAGCGGTGGACTCGGTAGACTCGGCTGGCACGTGTCAACCTTCGTCGATTTAACGAACTCGGCAAATCCGCCCGGCAGCGTCGCCGCCGTCGGAATTCAGTTATTATGCATGCCAGATATGTCCCTCCCAGTCCTTTCTTTTCGCGCGCTTCACCTCCCGACCCCCTATCACGTCCCTTCTGCATCGCATTGTTGGTCAGCCGGCGTTCCCCACGCCGTCGCGCTGCTAGCCTTGCAGAATATTTCCTGATGGTTGCAAGTACGTTTCGGCGGGGGGTGGAAAAAAAGTCTCCCGACTCGTTCGGCAAGATTCTCGTTTCGTGCCTGGGCGAGGGAAAATTCTAATTCGCAGGCAATGCCGTGCAGCCTCGCTCCAGTTTTGGCACACAATGACGATCCGCTGCTGAATTCCCTCCCTTTGCGCCGTAGGCCGCGAAATTCTACTGGCATCGGCGCACGTGAAAAAATGCTGAGTCGACATACCGGGCTCAACCGTACCGAGGGAGGATTCGAATTGTAAAGATTTAACATGGTTAGGTTATGCTAAGGAGTGTTTATTTGCATTCATTTCGATGCACCACATTATACTAGCGGCTTTTCGTGCCAAAAATATCCTTGTTTAAAAGTATCGTAAACCAATGCGGCTTGAAGTGCCTAAAATCCGAAAGCACAGCAAAAGCAAAGACGTATCTATTACGAGAACAAAAATACAGAAGCGCGCACTTTTTACTGGAATCACTACTGATGTGCATAAGCAATGTGAAGTCACACATCAATCAAAAAGAGATCAAAATGCTCTCGGTACATTTTTCCTTTGACAGGTCTCATTTTTCGTGAAATTAAAAAAAAATTGACGAAATCTCGAGTGAAGCGAAAAAAACGGCGAAACAAGGCTCTGACCCACATCGAAAAAAAAAGCGTAAAGCCGCAACGAAATTCCTAAACGCGTCTTTCTGCTCGACGGCGCGTCAAAAGCGCATCTCGCAGTCCGGTCATTAAGAATAATCACGGGCTCGAAAAGATCGTCTCTCGCAACAATGCCTGGAAACAATGACGATCGCCGCCGCGCGCTGACCCCCTTTCTCGCGCGCCATCACGCATCGAGGAGAGAGAGAAAGAGAGAGGGAGAGCGAGAAAGAGTGACGCACGCGCGCACCGCCGCCGTCCATCGGCGCAAGACGGAACGCGGATATTAGGAGGAAATGGCCGCGTCGTAGCGCGAACAAAAAGTCCTTTGTGATCGGCCCCGCTGACTAATGACACCGCTGACTTCCGATGCAGCGTCGCCGGCTGACCGGCTCCCGCGCGCCGCCCACCGCCCGGCCAATCGATACATTCTCCGCGCGGCAAATGTGCACGCGGCGCGGCTAAGTAGGAGGGTTAGAGGGTGTGCCCGCCTTTGATTAATCAGCGGGAGACGTGCCGCTGTTTCGCAGCAGCGACGACGGGCGGAAAGAGAGAGAGAGGGAGAAAGCGAGCGAGTGAGATGGAGAGAGGAAGAGAGAGAGATACAAGGACGAATTAGGAGGCGCGAACGATAGGGCGCGGGAGGTGAAAGTGAAGGACAACTTGAGCGGCGAGGACTGTTGGAGCGCTTTTGATTAATGGTAATGGATAGCCGGAGGAACTTTCTTAAGCACTTTGGTATGTGAAATTCTCTCGTTAAATTTCATGCGAGAGCTTCGGATTTTAATAGCCTAGGAATTTTTAACAAAAGTTCAGTAATAGAAAAAAATATGTCAAACCTGAAACGTAAAAATTACCCGAAAAGCTATTAGTTACAAAAGGAGGATTAGCCGGTGGGTGAGAAGTTAAAAATTTTCGAGATGACTATTTCGAGTGCTGCAGTCGCGTAAGTGGATTCGCGCCCGCACTCGAGGCAGCTAAATCGCCTAAAGAATAACTTCAGCCGCGGTAAATAATTTACATTCCGCGCAACAACTCGGGAGATTTAGGAAGTTCATAAAGACATGTGGCGAGAGGCGCGTCTTGAATTCTGAGACAACCCCTTCCAGCCTCCCCCCGCGCCGGGCGTCTTCCTCCGTGCCGGCAACTTCCGTCCAACTTGCAGTTAGAGTCGCGCGTCGGCGCAACTACGCGTTCGGGCGGCATTATCCTCGGCTTTTCCGCGGCGAGTTTAGCGGGCCGGCCCCGCTCATTGGTCGGACACGAATTACCGTAAACGTGACTTGTTAGTTTCATTACTCCGCAGCGAGCGGCCAGCGCGCGCCGCCGCTCCCCGTAAATTTCATAGTTTACCCGAGGAATTCGTCGCATGAATCAATTACGCGCCGCGGCGCTTTGCAAAGCCCCACCTGCGTTCTGGTGGCAAATGCGTAAAATCTTTGCATTGAAAAGCAAAAAGAATCGAGGGAGGGAAAGAGCTGTCGATAAAATGAAAATAAACACGACGATGATTTTTTTTGCGTGGAAAAACAATAAAGTCCGGGGATCCCGATGTTATTTTTTTTCGACTCGTCGAACGAACAAATAAAGAGAGAAACAGAAAATGAGACAGTGAGGGAGAGGAAGCGAGTGTCGACGTCCTGTTTTTTGCAACAGCCCCTCACACTGTGTATACACGATTCCCTCTCGCCGGGGGGCGAGCGATAGAGAGGATGCGTGCACCTATTTTTCGCCTATGCGGCCTTCGAGTTTTCGGCTGGCGCACCGCTGGCTCGTGATAACGTACGATCTCTGACGCAAGATTACTTTGCGCGTGTCTCGCTTTCCCCGCTATCGATGAACCCGAGCGCGCGATAGAGCTTCCCGATGCCTCTGACGTAATTCAAAATGCAAGTTTCCACCTACGTTCATTTAAATTCGCGATTTATTCGTAATTCAACGATTTGAAAGTTTTACTTTATCGTATTAAAATATGAAACTTGAAATTTCATAAAAATATGTTAGAAGGTAGATTGTACCAGCTGAAAAGTTTGATTACCCTTCAGAATTTCCCGTATTTAGGAAACTTTTATCTTAATAGTGCCCACCTAACAAGATTTACAACGCTCCATCGACATTTATTTAAAGTTTCGTCCAAGTAGAAAAATACCGAGTCAAGTAAGACAAATGGCTTTGCGGACCGAGTAGATAACTCCATAACTTTTTGCAGTATTTTGTAATTTCTTTTCGGAGTGATATTAATTCGGCTCTAATTAATGGTGGTACCATAGTGTGCGGCGGCCAAGGCGCGGAACAGGAGGAGCCGGCGGAAGAAAAGAGGCTGGAGGCTTGAGGCACGACGGAGGTAGAGAAACGATGGAGAGTACACCCAAGAAAGTAGAGGGCGTAGTCTGCCTTCGAGAGTTCGCTGAAAGGTGGCCTCCATTTGTCACTGTCCCAGACAGAAGTATACTGGGAGAAAATCGATTTCTTATGTGCCATCCTCATCGATAAAGTCCAATCGCCACCGATACATAGTATCGACACTTTTTGCAAGATTTCACATTTAATTTACTGGCGGTACGTTTTTTCATCCGCGTATTTTTAACGAGGTGGCGAGCGAAAGCCAAGGTAATTGCTGTATTTCATTGAATACAAAATTTCGAATAAAAATTTCAATAAAAATCTAATAAAATTTGTTTTGCAAATTGAGAGGTCGATTTACTTCGCCTCACAATAATCTAGTTTTTTGAAAATAGAGCAATCAATAGAACTATCAAAAATTTAAATCTAAGGCATTTTTATTGCCCACATTATTTTCACGTAATTTTATGAAAAGTAAATTGTAAATTATCTCCTTTGAAAAGAGAGGCTTGTGAATTATGCTGCACACTTTAATAAGAATTTTATTTTAATTAAAAACCTCGCGCCAAAAGATAAAAAATATTCCAAAAGCTTCAAACTCATTCCACAGCCAATGTTTGCTTACTCGTTATTTCATTCGCGCCTCTGCGAAACACATTTTCTCGTGATCTCTACAATTACTTTTTTTCACTTTTCTCGCTTCTATTTTAATAAGAGAATACTCCCGTGAAAAGACTTCCCAGGATCAAAGCCTCGCCAGCAAAGCAGCAACGACCCGCAGAATAAAAAAAAAAGAGGCGAAAGCAAAAGAAGCCGGAAAAAGAAAGAGAGAAATCCCCGAGAAATCGATGAAATGACATGCGCACCGGTTTATTATTCGGATCTCGTTTCGTACTTTTTCTCGCAAGAACGGAGAGTTCACCGAGTACGACAGACCAGCCGAAAGTATTGATTCCGACACGGTCGATAGGCAGTGCACAGTAACGTTGGAGCGGCGCTCCGCCACGCTTCCCCGCCCGGCGCGGTAGTTAGCTAGTTTTCCTGCCTGATTGCCAAGCTATACCGGCAATAATCCGGCGTATGCGAATGAACTTCGCCTTCACTTTGAGGCCGCGTATATAATAATGCGGCTATCGCGCTTCCTCTGCCTCCCTCTAAAACCACGTGGCGATAGGCGAGTGCATCCGAATGCGTCGATATAGGAAACTACGCGTACACGCGAACCCGGACTAATCCATTTTCCACCGAATACTACTTGCGGTCGCGCCGACTCTGCAGCTGCTAACCGGCGGCGAGCGCAACCGAGAGAAAAGAGTAGGAGAGGAGGCAACGAGAAATAAAAAGGCGAATGGAGAAAGTACGATGAAGCACGCGAGCGAAGAGAGAAGAGGGAAGCGGCGCGTGCTATCGCGAGTTTTCCTGAGTTTTCCACGGAGTTATCCGGTCGCCCCTACCATTGAAAGCTCGGAAGGCTGCCGGCGGGGGTGGTGTTAATTACCAGGCCGTTCTGGGCACAGCGCCGCCGTGGAAGTGCCCCCCACCCCCGCCCGCTCGCGCCGCTCGGAAAGGATGCCGGCACCCGGGCGCGAGATAACATTTTCAATTACCTGCAGGATGTGACGTAGTTAGGAGTTAGCTACCTAGTGGGAGAAGGTGTTCATTCGCGAGCAAAGGTATAAATAGGCGGCCCATCTCTGGAGAGCTTCGACGTGATGATGAGGCAAGATGCCGCGAAAGAGTGTCTGTGTGTGCGCGCGCGCGAGCGAGAGACCGAGAAAGAAGAGAGGGAGGGCGAGAGGGGGTCCTCTGGTAATGCCGAGAGAGAAAACGGGCGAGCGCGTGTCCCTGAGAGATAAACTAAACCCGATTAGGGATAGTTGTTCCTCGAGGTCCTGCGGAATTTAACGTGAATTACTCGCTGCAGACACTCTATCTCTCTCGCTCCCCCGTCGCCCCGGCCGAGCGCTCAAGATTTTCACTCGCCCAGTCAAGGAGGAAGCGGGCCGACGGCGCGCGGATAAACCGCGCTATTTTCTTTCCTCCTTATCCCCGTTTATCTAGAGCGTATTTCGTCGAAGCGTTTGACGCAATCGGGACGAGGAGGGGGAGCGGGAGAGATCCGCCTGTTTTTCCACGACTTTTTGAGCGCGCGTCACGCGTACACTTTCTTTAATTTATTGCGCGCCGCGTCCGCGATCGCTATCTCCGCCCGTAAAGGGCGAGGAAAATGAGGGACGGACAGAGAGCGGGGGAGGGGAGCCGGCGGGATTCGATCCAATTAGAGGAGGGCGGTTTTAATGCAGGGAAAGACGAAAGGACTTTCGATGATAATCCCTCGGGCTCTTTCGCTCTCATCCGACCGTTCGACGATTCTCTCCACGGGATTCTCTTTTATTTCGTTTATTCTACTTTCTCCTGCGTGAGCTCGCGCGGGATCCTTGTGAATCTATTCTGCCGTGAAGATCGGGAGTGCCCGAGTCTTAAGGCGGGAGAGAGAGAGGCGGCCCAAGTCGACAGTATACCGTGATTAAAGGAATTGCTGAATAAGTAGAATTATTTAATGCACCGCAAAAAAGTCCAATCGAGCAATTTTCAATGAGGTAGCTGTTTTATTAATTGGAGGAAACCTAAAAATTTCTCCCTTTTAAAGTACATTAGTAATTTACTCGTTTTATTCGAAAACGTGATCAATTCTTTTTATTCAAAATTTATTACGACTTCAACTCGTAATTTGAAATAATAAAATATTCTTTTAAATATATTTTTACGTAAAATAAAATTTCATATTAAAAACTTCAATTTACTGCGTTATTTATTTGATAATTTATCATTACCTAAAGGTTAAAAGACATTTAATTCAATTTATTTGACAAAAAAGCCATGTTTGGAGCAGTTACTTTAAATTGTTTAAATTGAGAATAAGTTAATGTTTTCATTTATTCTTCATTAATAATAAATTTTTATAAAACCTGCAAAAATAAAATTACCGAAACAAAAAAGTTATAACTATAATATAAGGAATCGCTTGTGCCGCGGCAGTCAAGGACTTTAAGCGACCTCTTCTGCTCTTCAACGCGAAATAAAAAAGAAAAATGTAGAAATATGAAAGCTTATATAACTGATATAGTGGGAGGCGTCGCGGCGATCTGCGCCGATAATTTCACGGTGACTACCCTAGATGCATTTTCACGGCGACGGGGAGGAAAGAGGAAGGATAAGCGCTACCACTCGGAGAGAAATAAATCAGCTAGCGACCTTGCGCCCGCCCGTGCCCTCCCCGAGTGGCCTTCATACTTAATTCCCGTAAAGCATCGACAATGATTTTCCTTTCTTTTTCGAGGTAACGGCGCCTTTGGGCGGTTTATTTTTACCTCCACTGCGCGAAAAATTACTTTGAAACTTCTCGCTCGACACTTCAGACGCGAGCGTTTTAGAGTGGACATTTATTTTTAAATTAATAAATTTTTTTATTCTTTTTAAGCGAGGACTTTTATGAATTTCGCAAGAGCTTAAAATATGTACATAAAATTTCACCGTTATTTGAATATCGTTAAAATATTTAACGTGCGTTTGAATATATTAAATATCTAGAAAAATAAATGAAGAGCTTAATCAGCTGGTAAAGGATCAATTATACATTTCAATTAACTTTAATTTCCAGCAACGAAATAATGGCTGAACAAAAGGATAATCCATTAAAGATTCAGCACACGACGCTGAATCGGTTTGAGCCCACTGAGACAATAAACTTATCGTCTCTGCCTTCGTGGCTACCGCTTTTAATTCTCCAGCGCCCCTCGGCGCTTCTCCCGTCTACTATTTCTCTCTTACCGCTTCTGTCCCTGACGTCATATTTATCTCTCCGACGACGCGATTATGGAAGTCGGCCGAAATAAAAGAAAAAAAAGGGTCGCGCCGAGCGCTCTCTGTCGGCGCGCTTAATGCATTGTAATGTATGCGACGAGTAAATCTATTTATAATAACGCCTTAGTCGTCGGCGACGCACCGTCATTAACATAATATGCTTCTTTGGCCGCTGCGCCGGACCGACGCTCCTGCCCCCGCGGCGCGTCATTAGCGCAATCGACGGTGGCGGAGGCGTGCAAAATGCGTGAGGATCGATGACTTCCGCCCCGCGCTCGACGCAGTCTGCTCCAACTGATTTATCGGTACGTTTCTTTTTGCGGCGCCGGGTGCAGATGTACTGCGCCCGGCCGTAATAGATAATGAATAGGGAATTTCTCTCCCGGAACGAATAGCTTTTATGATTTTTCTCACTACATTCGTCATTTTTATATGCGGCGATTTGGGCGGTGTGCCCCCGCGGAAGAAAAATTCCGGGAAAGTGAAATAATTTGACGGTAAGAAATTTCGCGCGATTCCCCCGAGAAAATTTAGTTGTCCGATTTCCCTTTCATCCATTTAAATAAAGCGTTAAAACAAATTTTCCAAAAAAAAAAGAGGAGAATTAATTACGACTGTACACCTTCGAAAAGTTCAAGAGCCCGAGCGAATTTGAATTGCAGCTATTTGAATTTCAAATATACTCTTTTCAGGCCGAAACGCTCGCCCGCTGTTATTACGATAATTATCAACAATCAAAAAGTCGAAGTTCGAGTCATCAGAGCCTCTTGTAAAATTACACGAAAATTCATCTCTCCCTTTCTCTCTCGTTAAAAGAGTGCCATTGTCAGGCGGCTCGGTTGTTTTCGATGGTCGAGCGACGTCGCCAGGGCGGACTCGCGCAATTCGTAATAGCGGAAACTTTTTGCTCGCATCTCGTGCATCACCTTAATCAGACAAAAAGGGCTGAATCTCGAGGTTGAGGAGTTCACCGTAGTGAGAGAGCGAGCGAGCGAGCGAGAGTTCGCTCGCGAGAGCTTGATGTACGAGGGCGCTCCTTTCCGTTTTCCGGCTACGCGAGTTTCGAATTACGCGAGCGGCTCCTTCCCCTCCTCTCTCTCTCTCTCTCCTGTGGAAGAAAAGTTTCGCCCTCCTCCCAGCGGCGGCGGCGGCGGCCTTCGCCCCCGCAGGGACTTTGGCTGAGGCGGCTCTCGCAATTTATAACCCTCCTTAACTGAATTCGATGCCGCCCTATTACTTTTGCTCTCGCTCTGGCCTCTTTTGCTCGACCGCGTTGTTCTACGCGGAGGCTCGGGCTATATACTTTTAACATTCCGATTTGGCAAATAGTACCTGTTCCGAGGAATTACTTTGTGCCGCGAATTGCAGCCTCGCGGCGGCCTCTCCCGCGCTGATTCCGTACTTTTTCCGTAGATGAAGGTCGGAATGGAGTTTCATTCTTTAAAAGAGTGTCGCATTTAACTGCGGAAAACTTTCGTCTTGCTTTGCGTGTCTGTTTAAGTGCGCCGATTCAAGTGCTATTCTGCTAAAGTAAGCACGATTGAAATCTTTGCTGCACTCAGAAGTGACATTTACGTTTTTAAAGAGTTAAGTAAAATGAAATTCCTAAAATGATACCGGAACTGTTTTAAATTTCAACTGCGATGCAGATAGAAAACATCTAATGCGATCAGGAATCAATAGCATTTCCGCGTCGATTCGATAGCGCAAACAAATTTACATCGGCTCTGTGCGTTGCTTAGCACCCCATGCAAGGCGATTCTCGCGGCAATTCGATTAATTTGCAATTGCTCCCGGGCCAAAAAGAGGCTAATCAGGCTATCCAAAGTACCCCATTATACAAATGGCGAGCGCGTGCGTTGGCCGCGTATATCGGTCACGTAGCCTCTGCACAGTAGTAATGGCCCTTAACGAGTCAGACCGTACGGAATCGCTCGATGCGCGCATTATTAGACACGTCAGTCCCGGAAACTGGCGCAAACATTTCCAGTTAAGCGCTGTTGCCGCGTGCGTACGAAATGCGACGTGAGAATACTGCAGGGGCCGCTGGTAAGATGAACTTGTACAAGCGCAAAATTCAGTAATTGAAAGAAAGTGTATTTTGCACTAATAGGAAAATATAATTTATTTTTAAAAAGAAAGGTCAATTTTGTTTTAGATGATACGAAGTAATTAAGACTATTAATTAGTCAGTGCTTCTTTCAAAACAGTTTCTTTCACTAAATTAATTTCTGCGTAAAAATGTATAATTACAAAACAGCACCACGCAATTTTTCAGTTTACACCGCGTACAAAACATTAGACGAACATTATAAAGCATTATCTTTTACCTTGTACCTTGATAATCTCAAAAAAGCAGCGGCGAGTAGAGAGCAAGCGCATATCCAAGAAATAGAAAAAAGGGCAGGCTTCAAAGGACCTGAGAAAAAGAAAGGAGGAGAGAAAAAAGCGACAAGTGGCGGGGCACGGGCGAGGATGGAAAAAAGACTTGAACAAAGGTAAGTGAAAAAGGTGGAGAAAAGGCGTCCGGTGCGCGTGGAAACCGGGAAAAGGTGGGACACGAGGTCCAGCGCTGCTTGCGCGCCGCCAGCTAACAACATACATGATAATTACCTTTGTTCCTGAACGAGCTACGATGGTTCTCGCTCCGCAAAGCTACCATCCCCCTCTCTCTCGTCCTCCCTCCCCCTATTACTTCTGCGTGCAACTGCCCACGTCGAATTGCCGCCGCCTTGCCTCTCTCACCCCACCCGCACACCGTTTGAGTACTTCTAATGCGTTTCCGTTGCGTTTAAAGTCGAACGTC
>UXGC01000085.1:224257-238811 GCA_900480045.1 Eurytoma adleriae
GCTGGCGACGAGCGCGAAAGGTGGGCGGAGAGAGCGAGCGGAAAGCTCGGCCGCGGTCGGGATATAGAGGGCCGAGATCTGCATATTTAGCTAAGGGTCGCGCGGCGACCATTGGAATTGCAAAATTGCAAATTGGACTTGTTCGCCCGCGCCTGCGCGCGAGCGCGGCTTTCTCGAAAGTTTTCGAATTAACTCACCGCGCTCTCGAGTATCAGCGCGGAGAGATGCACGTATACTGAGTTAAAGAGAGAGAGACGGAGAGTTAGAGCGGGAGAGATGACGATTAATGTAAATTTCGAGACTGGAAACTCGCGAGGCTACGCGACGGAAAGAGGCGAGATTTCGAGTAGTTCGAAGTGAGAGGGAGGAACGTCGTCGGCGTCGCCGCGCCGATGTTTTTAGGCTTATACACTCGGCTATTCCGAGTGTCGAATATAGTTAACTCGCGCTATAGGGGGGGAACGTGCCCGCTCTCTCCGAGAGGAGGAGCAATTTTCAGTTGCGCGACCGAGCGAAAATGCTTCGGCAGCACGCGCCTCTTTCACCCCCTTCTGCCCGCTCTTGAGCCGCGTTTTCGAGGGAAATAAATGGACTGAGAGTTGTTTGGGGGATAATCTATGCATACTTTGCTCCGCGCTCTCGACCCACTCGCCCAACCCCTTACCAGTCAATTATGGCATTTACATTTTCGTGATGATTGCCAATCAATATGTTAATTTTCCCGACCTATTCGTTTTTTCTCTGTTACTTTTTGCGGGAACACATACATTGTTGCGGCGCTCGCCATGGAGTCGAGGTTTTTCAAGATTTAATAAAAATAATTTCAGCTCGTAGTAGGGCGAATTTCATAAATTATTAAAAATTCACAGCATTTCGTAAGCATTAATTAGAAATTTGAAATTATAATGACGCATTTTGGAAAACGGTTACAGTACAATTATTTCGCGAATTAGGCAGACGTGCAATAACTGCATCATGTGTACTAATGGGAATTTTTTAACGTTTCATTATCATTTAAATTGATTTAACTAGCTAATTTAACTTTATCAATTTATGCACATTTGAGTACGATATTCAAATTAACCTATTTCTATAGGCGGTCATTATGCAGGTACCGCGGGTGCACACTGCCAAAGTGCAAAAAGTAAAATATCAAACACGGCGATTCTTCGGCGAAATTTGCGTTGCATGTAGCGCGCGGAGCCCGCCTCGAAAAACAGGCCTATATACCCTGTCGTGGAAAAACAACAAAACACTCGCCGGTGTCCCAAATCGAAAGACATATTCAATTTAATATCCCGGGGTATTGCACCGCTGCCTGGCCGTACGAGTACCCCGGGACATCGAAATATCTCTCCCAATATTACACACAACGCGGGATGAAATTTACAGTGAGCGGGAGAGGTCAGGCTTAGCTGCGGTCCGCCCCGAGTGAGGGACGGAGACGGAGAAACGAAAAATCGGATACACCCGCGTATGAATATGTATATCGCGCGCCGTCTCGCTCGCTCTCGCACTCGCGCGCGCGCGACGTAAACGGGAAAAAGCAGAAAGAGCGAGAGGGCCGACTCCGAGAAATCAGGGTGAAGGGAAAAAGGAAATAGACGTCGAAGACGCGAAGGCCATGCAAATGGAAAGTTATGCCGCAGAAAAACGAATATTGAATCAGCCGGCAGCGGAGAGTATTCGCCTCTCTCTCTCTGCACCCCCGCCAGTAGTGGCAATAGATGTTTGAAGGCGAGGGAGAAGGGAGAGCTTGATGCTTGCTTTTCATCCCCCGACGGCGACGACGACGACGACGCGGACGATGTTGGATGCCAGGAACCGAACCCCCTGTACACGTACATACGCGAGCGCAGATATACGCCTTTGCGGATTTGCCTTCCTCCCTTTCCGCCCCACCCTCCTTTTTTTCTATCATCTGGGAAGGGGAGGGGAAGGTCTATACCAATTCCGCGAGCGTTCTTCTCCCTGGATCGTCGAGAAGTCGATTCCTCGCCGGCGGCGTCGGCAGCGGCGAGACGGGAAATCGATTTCTCGCCGAGAAAAGAGCCTGTGCACAGCCGGCTCGGACTGTTTGACCCAAAAAGAAGGACGGGACGAAAAGTCAGCGCCGATACGCTGACATAAATATGCGATAAGCCTTAATGAAGAGTCCGCGCGGGAACGACGTAACGGAGGCTAAAATTCCCGTTGCCGAACATTGTGTGCATTCTTTTATGGCTTTATCAGGCAATGGGTACAGGAGGAGAGTGCAGTAAAGGAAAAAAAATTATTGACAACGAAGCTTAACTGGCGTGCGATTCGTTAACTGTAAAAGTTGAGATTTACTCGTAATTTCCTCTCGAAGGGAATTCCGCCGAAGTTAATTCGGGACGTAAAAGCCCATAGCGCGAGACTTGCACATGCGTCTCGTGCGCTGCACCGGAGAAACCTGCAGCCCGCGCGCACCGCAAACGCGTGAATAATGGACAGCCGTTTGATAAGGGAGAAGAGCGCAGGGAGAGAGAGAGAAAGGGGAAAAACGAGCTCGCGTGCGTCCGCTCGATTTGCAAGCTACTGAGCAAGGCGGAGAGCCGGAGAAACTGAGAGAGAAGATAGTCCGAATTATTTATCGGCCGGGAAGGTCGAAGCTAAATAAACGTACCTGCGGCTAGGCGAAAGCCGATTTAGGCGCTCGCTCGCTCGTTCGCTGTTTCGAGCACCGGTGCATCTCCGCGCGAGCGCCAGATCGCGCGAAAAGTAAATACTTTTCCGATTCTGTCCCACGGAATTGCATAAGAGCGCAAAGAGACTAAGAGGGAGAGAGTGGCAGGGCGAAAACGGGGCGGTTTTCAATGTATTTACGTAAGCCGGCTGCTCGCGGAAAATCTTAGCGGAACTTTTTTTTTATTTGGAATGCGGCTTCGCGATATTTATGTTTATCGGGGCGCGCTGCTTATTTATTTCCACAACAAACGCAATCGGAGAAGCGAAAGAAGCGCGCGGAAGAGGAGCGAGAATCGGTGCACGCGACCAATCTCGGCGCGGGGCAATATAACGGCGGGGTACAAAGTGAGGCAGGGCGGTTTAATGAGGGATCGATCGGCGCATCCGCGAATGTTCTCGTGACCCACCGAGCGGCTGAGAGACAGTCGTCCTAAAATCGGAGACGAGAATGCAATCCTATATCTCGCTAGTTCTCGCTTTTAGCCCGTCGAAATTATTCACGAGGGGAGCCTTTTTCGCCGTTATCCCCGCAGCGAGGTAATTCGATGGAGAGCGAGAGAGAGGGTGAAACGAGCTGCTTGTAAAGGGTTTCCTCGCACTCCGGTAGAATCGACGCGTGTCGTCGGGATTGTAGGGGTGCATTTCCGATGAGTAAATTATTTATCGCGCGGGTTTCACTTTCTATTGTGACTAGGAAATTTCATTGATGAGTATTGAAAGGGGACATGATACGACACTCGGAGCTTCAATTCAAAAGTTTACAAAAGAATAATAAAAACAACAATTAATTATCAAATATAAAACTAAGGTAAATTGTATATATTTCCTGTCCAAAAATATTGCTATATTTTTTTAACCACATGCTATAAAAAATATAAAAAAATATAACAAGATTTTTATTTGTTATAAATAAATCTGCATTACTGAAAAGATTGACATTAATTTAAAATTATTAATCAAACAAAGGATTTAACTTATTTATATATTTGGTTGATTTCAACTGTTTTTGTACTTTATTCCATCAAAAACGCTCATGACGAAGAAATTGTTTATATAGGTACAATTAAATTTATATTAAATTTTAACTAAAAGTATTTTAATTATTGTTTAATATTTGAAGATGAAAGTAAACAGTAAATTAATTTTGTAATTTCATAGAAATTAAAAGAAGAACACACAGTCTTAGCAAGAAATTTTTCGTAACTTTTTTGCACTTTCCTCTTCAACAATTATGCGCAACATCATGCACATGGAACGATCCTACTTTCTGTTAATATTTCATCAGGACCGAGACCCGGCCATCTTGTTTCCGGTCTCTGGCGCGCCGGAAGCGACCGGATGTGCCGCGACAAAGCGTTGCTGCGGAAAAATCACGGGTCTATGAAGCGTGAATAAACAGAGAGCGAAAGCGAGAAAGAGAGAGAAAGAGAGAGAGAAGAGAAAAGAGAGGAGAGAGATTGCTTTCTCTCTCGCCGATACATGCGGAAGTGCGAGGGCGGCGGCTGTCTATATTACTGCACCGGCGACAGATCCTATCTATACCTTTTTCTGTGAGCCTACCCTCGCCGCACTCTGATAGTGATAAAAAAAGAAACCTGATTTATTTGACGTATGAAAAAATTGCGCTTTTCGATAATATTGCAGGAGATTTTTCTGAGCCCGGAAATTGTCACTATTCGTTTTAGAGAGCATTTTAAGAAGTAGATATACCAAGATTAAGTGTTCTGAATTGAAGTGGAAAAGATAAATGGTCTAGACTTCATAATTTATATTTGAAAATAATTTTACTTTTGATTATCACCACTGTTCCAATTATTTGTCACATCGGACTTTATACTTCATTTTTCACCTACTTTTTACAAAAATGGCACAAATAAATGCCATATATAACTTGATCGTTTATGAAATATTTGTATTTCCATTTTTACCGGAAATTAAATTATTTTTATTTTAATTTTATGTCAGCAGCATTCGTCTAAATCAAAATAATATTAAAAACAATAAGAACAGTTCATAGTAGTGTGGATTAAAAGTTACTTATGGAATAAAATCTAGAGTGATTTAGGAGTAATGCAAATTATAATTTTCTAATGTAAAATGCAATTTTCAATTATCTTGAAAACTGCCTTCGCACATTTTTAGCGAGCTAACGAATCATTACTTTTTATTCTCCGTCCAACCCTTTCCCTATTTTCTACTTTAGATAATTTTCTGGAAAAATCAAGCTGCTACCTTCTGACCTCGCGCATTCGCGGCAAAAAGCGGGCTCCCGCAAGATTTACGGTAAATTGCATTCGGTATATCATACGTCGCGCATAAATTTCTTTGTTTTGTCGTGCCCGCACGCGAGTAGGTACGCGAGCATAAAACGGCGGCGCGGCGTCGTGTCCTTCCGGAAACGCAGCTCCGAACTCCGAAGGCGACGGAGGCGTAACGCGATAGCCGCGTTATCGTCGCGCGAGCGCAAGCGCCAGTTGGTCATTACAGACGACAACTCGAAACGCTTTGTCTAGCTCATTCTGACCCGGTAAGGAAATTCACTCGCGTCTGGGCGCACCGTCATTCGGCACCGAGGAATGAAACGATTACACGTGGCTCTCGTTTGCGCCGCGGGAATCCGCTTGCAAGAAGATTCGAATGTCGCGCGACTTCTCTTTCCATTGTGCAATTATCCTCGAGAGCTCGATGTTCTTGAGTCAAGGACTTTAAGTAAATCCGAAAATAAACGTAAGACTTTCAGCAAATCACAAGTTATTTGAAAAAGTGTATAAAATTTCATCGTCTTCAAGTTTAGCTCTTGACTATAATTAAGTCGATAATTCGTCGTCGAAATAAAATTCAGATAAAGACTACTGGAAAAACTCCACTCTATTCTATCGTAATTGTCGTAATCAACGGGTTCAAGAAAAATCGAGAGATTAATCTTTATACAGCACTCAACTCGCCCTACCGACTATATTTAGATTCTTTTGTCTCGGTTTAATATCATTACTCCGGCCGCAGACGCCTCATTCAAGCGGCCGGGAATAAAGCAGACGTACCGATACAAAGCCCAGCGGCGGCCCGGGCTCTCCCCCTCTCCTGCGGGTAATACACGCCTCATTAAATTCGCCGTGAGAAAATCAAAATCAAAATAGCCCCGCGACCTTGAACTGCACGCGTCAAAGCGACGGCGGCTATCCCGCAATCGGAAATGAGGCCAGGCGCTTTTGTTGCAAAAGCACCGGGAAAATTGGAAAGTGCGCTCCGGAGACTGAAAGAACGAGGAGGAATTTTATTGAATTGCCCGAGCGAGCGAGAGAGAAATTTCTTTCCAGAACAACGCGCCCCCGCGACGGAAATGCCTCACGGAGATTGCGCTCTTACTTTTTCGGTCCGCCCTTTATAATTGAATGAGAGCCGCGTCGGCGTCGAAGGGAGCGGGGGGTGGGGCGCGAGTCACGAAATTTCGCAGCTAAATTCACGAGGATAGACGCGAGAGGCGGCGGCGAGGGGTTTGACTATTAAATTTTAGCCTCATCTCTGCGGCGCGCTCCTTACTTCAATTCCGAGTCGGTCCAGGACGGGTGGATGTTATTTCCGATTGTGACACGCGGACCCTCGGCAGCGGGGACTTTTTCGCGATGGGGCGAAATTGCGGGGCGACGAGTTGTGCCGGGAGTTTAACAGCAGCCTCGGGGGCTCGCCAAACTGAATTTCTCGAATTGAGCGGTAATCGGGAAGCGCACGTCGATGAACTGATGAAAATTAATTTCCACTTTGATTCTATTGATAAAATTACTTCGCGGCGTGATTATTTTATGGCAGTATAAAAGTTTATTTTACTGTACTTACAAGTAATGTCGTGTTAGTAGGAAAATAAAGCTTACCTGAAACAGAAAGAAAAATGCATTCAAATATTGAATAACTTAATAATTGTCATATTTTTGTTTTGCAGTAGAAATAGATTTGCATCGCTAAAAAAAGTTTAAAGTACTAAGAAAAAAAGTTCAGGTTTAGGTAATATTTTTTGTTATCTTGATGAGTGTTTCTGCAGCACCTAAACCTTTGTTTTCATAATCTTATTTTTAAAGTAATTAACATAACATTTTGAAATTGCGGCTAAAAAGTTTTACTAATATGTGAACAATGCTTTTATCACAACAATACTCTAAAATACAGCTAGTAATTAAAATAACATATTGCAGTCAACCCCAAACATTTTCCGCGTATTTTTATTAAAGATAACGTGTAAATTAAAAAAGTAGTCCACTTTCCAGCTTAACCCGGCTTTCTAATAAAGTTAAATTCTTTATTGCGAAAGTGACGGGACTCCCGCCGTAAAAAGCATAATTAGAATACTTCCAGCAATTCCCGCTTGCTCGTCGTAATCACTCTATGAATGGTTAATTTCTTGGCGTCGCGCAGAAAGCCACGGCCACCGCGCCAATCCCAGCAGGCACGGCCATCAGGGCCGGCCGAGCTTTAGAAAGTGGACGCGAGGGCTTTATCCCGAGGACAGAATTTTCTGTCGCGAAGCCATAAACCTCGCGCGGTTTGTGGGGGTCGGGTACAACCCGCGGCGCTGCCAGGCCCATAATCTGGCCGCGCGCGGCGCGCGCGCTACTCCGGTGCCCATTTAGATAAACTCGTAATCTGGCCGAGGCGCTTCCTACGGTTGAAATATTCCCCGCGGGCGACGCGCACACCCAAAGGGGGCTTCTCCCCCGCACGAATTTTCAGCTGCGCTCCCGATGCGTCGAATTTAAAATAAATTCCACGCGTGACGCGCGAAGCTCCGCGACGGGGAACGAGGCAATTCCGATCTGATGAAGTTTCGCGTCTGCGAGAACGCTTGGGAGTGCTTTTCCGCGTCTCTTAACAGCGAGTTTGATTGCCGTAAGTGATTGTTGAGAGAGAGGCTAGATTGATGGAATGTTTCATATCGATATTAAACGAAGCGTTAAAGTTAACATATACCTATTTAAATATTTTCTTCTGTTTTCTTGGCCTTGGTTCGAATGTAACACGTGACGACGTCATTCGTGTTGATTTAAATATGTTATTACATATTAATCTTGGATTTATTTGCAGACAACTTTATTAACATTGGTAACACGTAAATTAAACGTATTAATATAAATATCTAAGGATACATTGTAAAAGAAGACATGCAGATTTAATTGAGTTAAATGTTTTATAGTTTAACAGTAACAAATTTAGGCATATTTAAGCAAAGTCCTTTTTTATATACTAAGTGCGATTAATGAGTATCGAGAAAAGCAATAAAATATAAATGGGTAGTAAACGATCAAATCTTCGGTAGTGTGTACTCACCATTCACGATTTAATCGTCACTGAAACATGAAACGCTGACAATAGCGCGATAAAATCGTTATACGTCTTGCTCATCAGTCGCATTGCGTATCTTAATGTACAATGGCCATTCCAATTTACTCGTTAATACGATCTCCACCTGATTATTTTACAAGCTGCAATTATGCAGTCACTTTAGCATCTTTTTTACGCGCAATAATCAACTTGTAATTGTGCGTACTTGTAAAGATGGAAAAGATTTTTAGCTGCACTTTTATTTTTATCGATCAGCTGCCTGTTTCATGACTGGTTTAAAACAAAAGCTCTGTGCTTAATCACAACGCATTTGTTTACGATTCATTACATCAGAATTGCGATTTAAATTGTCATTAAATATCATAACTTAAAAACATGGAAATTCGTTTTACGGCGGGCATGTTAAAAACGCAGTATCAAAAGGAAAAGGAATCGGCATCGGCTATCGGAAGTAGCCGAAAGTGCAGAAGTACACGGTTAAGTCGAATAAAGGAAAAACAGGCAGCTCCATTGCTGGCGTCGATAAAGCACGAAGGTTAATTACCAAATGAAATTAAACAGCAGTTAAACACTGGAGACCAGAGTAATTATAAGATGTTATAAGGTGCGCGCTTACTCTCGGAGACTACGATTTTCCCCGGCTCTTTCGTAGGCGCGATTCCCTCTTTCTCCCCCGTTTCCCCATTCTTTCCCTGTCCGTCTGCTTCATTTGCCCGCCTCTCCCCTTCTCTCTCCCTCATATTCTCCTTTAAAAGGCTCGCGCGCGCTATCCCCAAGGGCTGTTAGCTGCAATCAAAGTTACCCGGAGTTATGGGGAAAACTGCGGAGCGGTAGTTAATGTTTAACGGGGCTGTTAAATGCAGGTTCTTCTCCTTCTCTTATCTTCCTCATCCTTAAACCTGGCGTCTTCCTCTCTCTCTCCCCTATTCTCCCGCGCCCTCTTCCTCTCCCGCATCGGCCTCTCTCTCGCGTTCGGGGGTAGGGTAGCGCTTTAACTTTCAAGGGCTCGGGCCGGCAGTGGCAACCAGTTTCGATGCTTCTTCTTCGGGCAAGCCTCTTGCGCAGCTGTTGGAAGTGGGAGAGGTTCAATAAAGTGAATGGTCATCGCGCCGGGGCTAAGAGCGACTCGACACTCTGAAATATGTGCTGGTCGGCGCTCTGCCGCGGGCGTCGCCTGCGCCGCCAAATGGGCTGCCCTCTCCACAGTTAATCCTGCAAAACAAGCGCTACTTGGGGTTGCCTCTTTTCCAGGAGGGACTTCTTCTACCTCGAGCTTAGGATGATTACGAGGGCTTTGCCGATGCGACGTTCCCTCGGCCGTTTGCGCGAAGAGAAATGCGTCTCGCCGATTGTTTATTTAGTGTCTTTTATTGATATAAACAATTGTACATTTTTAGAGAAAAAGAGATAAAAATCAAGAGCCTCTTGCAAACAGGTGAGTTCGTTTGATCGTCAAATGTATCGGCTTGAGAAAAATCTCAAAGTGTTAATTCCAACAGTCGAGTTGGCTTACTCGGTGATTCCACTTGCACCGTTATTCCATTAACGAGCTCATCTAATTTATTAGTCCGGATTATTCTTCGCGAGAGAAGTACAACGCGCCGTTTTCTTTCTCTTCCGCAACCAAGTAGTACGGACAACTTCGCTTAAAGTAATTTATTAAGTCTTGAAATCGCGATGGAACAATGAGCCTCCGCCGCAGTGGCGGCCCTACCCTCGGCGAACCTTCGTCTGCGCTCGGGAAAAAATGTTAAGCCTAAGACGAAATAAAAAGAAAAGAAAAACGAAGAAGTCGAGGGACCCTAGTCGTGGTCTTTCCTCCAACGCGGAGCTTTTTTATACCCGTCTCTACCCTTGGCTTTTTTTTCTACGTGCACGAGCGCAAGAAGAGCGGGTGAATGGTGACACTTTTACTCCGTCTTTCCTTCGCCCTCCCTCGCTTCTGTGCCTCCTTTGGCCCTTCACCGGGTGGAGGCGCGCCATGCTAAGTTGGCAGGAACGGGAGGGAAAGGGAGGGCACGTTCTCGCGCACCGGCGAGCGGAACAATTCTTCCGCGATTCGCCCGCTCTTCGCTCTCATCCGCGAACTCGAGAGCGTTCGTACAGACAGCCGAGCCACCGGCGTATGCATCTTCCGAGCATAAATGGACCTAACGAACTTTCGAAAATTCCTCTATTAACTTTTTTTTATTGTTCCTCTTTCGCTCCAGTCTGATATTCTGCAATCAAAAATCCCGCGAAACCCTTTTCTCTCCAATTATCTTAGAACTTCTTGTGTTTAATTTGTTTGAAAAAAGCAATAATCTTTATACGCACTTACAAAAAGTACGATTTAAAAAAAACCTCCTTATTCCAGATTCCACAAATAACTTTGTTTCTACGTCATACGCAACTGCGTCGTGTCGCCCTCGCAAGCTTTTTCCTCGACGTCATGCGCTTGCCGGTGCCCGGGCCGTTTTATTCTTATTCCGCCACTTCGTCATTCCCTCCTCGGAGCATCTCGCGGCAATGCGCTTCTTCGCATCTTTTTTACACCGCGGCGGTTTCTCCTTCGCGCGGCCCTCTTCTCCCGAGGCTCGTCGCCGCGCGCTCGCGCGCGCTGGTGATTAGTGTGCTCATTACGGGCGACGCTAATGACGCTTACGTCGCCAGACAAAAGCTCGCGCGACAAGCGACCTGACAGCCAACCTCGAGGAAACACCTCGAGCCAAAGTGTGGCACACACGCGCGCACACGGAGACAGGCACGCGCGAACGGGTGGTCTTGACTCTCGCGAAATTGCGTGGGAATTTTTCATGCGCGCATCCGCCCCTCGGCGCGTCCTTGCCACTCGCCCGGGAGGGCAGGCTACTTTGTACCCGACGCGCCATTGTCGAGATGAAAGGACCAACTTACGCACTTGCGTTAGCGGCGAGGGAAATTTCATACTGCCGCGACGCCGTTTAATCGCAAAAACACCAGAGATAATTGCTTTGTAAAAAAAAATTTTTTATGGAGGCTATTTGTAATAAGATGACTCGCGTGCTTCTCAAGCAGCTTTTTGTTTTATTTGGCCGTTTTATTTTCGTGGATGTTTTTCATCGATAATTTTCATCTGTCGCTCATACGCTTCCTCTGTTATAAAAAGCGATGACAGGATGTTATGAAGCCTTTAAGAAGAGATGAGCCTTAATTAGTGAAACGGTAAATATCCAGTTATTAAAATGTTTTAATATTATTTGTATTTATAAAGAGGAATAAAACAAACCTTCAGATTATAAAATCCTGCCAATTATTCTAAATTCGTATGTTACATAATTTTGTCAATATTTTTGCTAGATTTGTTCAATGAAATAAAATGCTATTTTGGATAAAACGTGCAATTCAATGATCGCCGCTAATTTACCAGCATTGCGAATAAGAATTGTGATTTTAAAATGAAACAGTTTAAATTGAGTACAATAACATTTTTACAGATAATTGAAACATTGGAAAGCGTACGTGTAAGTATTCCAGGAGGCGCAACTTAGGCGCATAATGAAAGGGATGAAGATCTCGCACAAAAGTACGTAAGAAAAGGGGAGGAAGACGGGAGCCGCGGGGGGAACGAGAGTAAGAGAATGCCGGGAGCGTCTCCCTTAAAGGAAGACGCGGGCGAGTCTGTGCTGAAACACGCGGAAATTAATAAATTGCTCAAACTTAAGTCGACTCCCTAAGTGCTGGAATAAAAGACCCTCATAAATTTCATTGCACGCGCTGCGAGCGCGCGCGACACCCTGCCAAAAGAGGCGCGTGCCTCCCCTCTACCCCGCTCTCGAGGACGTAATAGTTCTGAGCTTCGTCCTTTTCGAATTTATTTGAAAAATCGTCAGCGCGGAAATCAGGATTCGATTTATAGCTGCGCGATGCGCAAGTCACTTTAAAAGATTAAAGGATCAATTTGATTTTTCGCCAAACTTATAGATGACGTACGGCCGAACGTAATTCCGTTTGAGCTCGGCCGAATCCCTTTAACCCGAATATAAGGTTCACTGGGTCATTAATTTTTTTAAACTTAATAATTCATATCTCCGTTTCTGTAAAATTTCTTGGTCGGAGCGTGAATCTACGGAAGAGCATATATTTCAGCCTGCTGGTTTAATGAAATTTGTTCGTATCGCACGATATTTAATCGAATTATTCGCATGCTTGTTTAATTTCTGCTAAATGCACACGACTATATTATTTTCGTAGAATAAATCAAAGTAAATTTCGCGAGAATAAATTGACGCCGACGGGCTAGCTTATTTCGCACAACAAATCATTTGGCCACATTATAAATCAAAGCGACAGGAATTTAATTTCAAAACTCCGATCAACAAGAAATAACGGAAAATCGACGTTCAAATATTAACCGTGCTATCGCAACTCAATAAAAAATGCAGTCAAACGCAACAGTGAATCACGCGCTCGCCCGGAGCTTGCCAGGTGTAATTTACAATTAATTCGAGGATCGTAAAATCGTTACGAGCGTATTTTCACAGATTACACGAGAGAAGGAGGAAGGGGGGGAGGGCATAATGCGCTCGTAAAGCGAAATGACCCACGGGCGCGCGTTGCGGCTCGCGCACGTGTGTAGGTGTGCGCGCACCTCGCGGTTGGACCATCGCTTACCGCCTTATCAAAGAGCGCTAATTACATTTTTATCGGGAGGAAAAATTGCGACTCCGTCGCGGGAAAAAAGGGGACGCGGAGTCATGTGACGAAAAAAAAACGCCCAACGGCGCGAAAATGTCGTAACTCTTTATCGACAACGATGACGAGGAGAGACCGAGCGGAGTGCACGCGCGCGAACGCAAGGGAGAGAGAGAGCGAAGGAATGAATAGCCGAGGCGAGACAAAAGCGGGCTCGGGGGTTACAAATGACGTGTATTCACGGAGGCATTGTTTTAAATGGCCGTCAGACGCCCGGAATTTATCCCGTTTTGCGAACGTGACAAGCGCCGTTAAATTTATTTATTTGCCCCCACCGCCCGCGGACCCACCCCGCCCCGAGCTGACGCGTGTAGAGCGGAAAAAAGTCGGGGTAGCCGTGGGTGCAGGGCGCAATTAAACAATGGACTGCAATCCTCATCATTGTAAGCGGATTTGGGTCGGTTGGAAGGGCAGCGAGGGGAAGAGAGAGAAAGTCTGATGATGCATTGCGAAAATTCCGACGCTGAGTACCTGCGAGAGTGAAAGGGTGGTTTTTTTTAGCGATTAATTGCGAGGTGTTCTGTAAAACTTAGCGCGCAAGTTGCACAAAAGAAAACAGGTTTTGATTTTCGAGAACAAGTTTTTTTTGCAAACCACTTCATTTCTTGTCAGTCAATTATAGCTGCACTTGCAAAAATTATAACGTTATTGAATTTAGCTGAGTAAATATTTATTCAATAGGTTTGCGCAGGCCTATGTATATTCATGCATTATCATGAGATAATATGTTCACTGATCAAACAGTAGTTACATATGTTAATCGTTAAGTAAATACTGAATAATGACAGTTCAATTAATGTAAATAAGATTATTTGTATTTTCCAGGGGAAATTTAAATATCTAACTATTTAATTTTAACTGGACTAAGAATTTAGAACCATATCTAATTTTTAATATTAATAATATTTTATTTTAAAGATTTACGTATTACTAGCAGTTAAATTTCTTGAAATCTCATTTAAAATATGATTTTGCAACAATAACTGCAGAAATTCGCCGAATCGCGGGAATCCAATAAAATTTACGAGTTCTCCAGTGCAATGTAATCAATCGAATTATCATGACCACAATCGCAAGCATACCTCTGTAAAAGATTGAATCAATAATAATTAATGGAGCACAATTCCAGCGCCCCAGCGATTCTAGACATTTCCCATCGTTCTCTCGACTTTTTCGACCTCGGCCGCGGCGCGAGGCGGCCGCAGACCGGTCAATAGAATCTCGTGGCCAATACAAATAAAGCGTAATGCATTACCGGCAATAACATCAGCTTTATCAGAGGAGTTCTTGGGGGTGAGGGGGGGAGGGCAGCTCCGGAATGCCGGGCGAACTGTTAAACCGTGCACCGTGGAGATACGCATCGCGGCGAGGAGGGGAAAACGAGAGGAGGCCGGCGCGCGGCCGCGTCGCTAAAGCGAGGAAAAAAATAAAGGCGATCCTCGAGTGAAGACGCAAAGAGCGATATAAGGTTACGAGGAACCTCGAATTACACGGCGCTGGGGGCTGAGAGAGAGGGAATCTCGGACTGGTGCCGCATGGAAGTGTTTCCCCCCCTCTTTCTGAATGACGAAGATTGTGCGTGCGTGGGCGGGCGTTTTTGTACGCCCGGAGGAGACGACGAAGGGACGACTGATAGTGTCTCGATCCTATCTCTTCCAGCACACATGTGGGTCACGCCGCTCGTATTGCGGCGAGCGGCAAGGGTGCGCGCGGAAATTCGAAACTTTTTATGCCCGCCCGTACTCTGGAATTACACGGAAACTTCAACTTGCCGCTGGTGCGTGTGTTTGGCAACGTTTTA